>JAGXCT010036320.1:594-38452 GCA_022495035.1 Philopotamus ludificatus | reverse complement strand
ATATTTTGAATATTACGAGATGATTTTGAGCAATAGGTTTATTCTTTTACATTTCTTACAATTCTCAAAAAAAATATATAAGAGGATTATACCGATATATTTCCACATTTTTTCCAAACGCTTCGATAAAAATCAAATTATATAATTTCTTTGACGTATTATTTGCGTGTGATAAATATTTGCACGCAATTATTTATTACGAAAAAATAATCGAGCGATTCCCGAACCCTGCAACTCGAAAAAAAAATATTTCAATAACATTATGTACTGCAGATTAATGCGAGATAAAAACAGTAAAAGTACATTATACACGTTCGACACGAGAGGGTAAAAAAACGCGGAGTTAGATTGTTGCATTCAAAGGTAGCCATAGATAAATACTCGAAAATTATATTGCGCAATGCAACATTAATATAAAAAAAAATGCGGGTCAAAAAGATCAATAGGTGATGATACAGCAATTTTCTGTACGCATCTTCTTTCGTTCGGTTGCAACACTGATAATTGTGTACAAACACGAAAAGGATTTCAAATACAACCGAACGTGAATCATTGCCAAATCGTCCTTCAATAAAGGCAAAATGCCAAAAAAAAAAGGCGAATGATTGATGATGCGATAATTCTAGCGGCGTGTCGAGATCTCCAGGATGTGCACGGAGCAATAGTAATCGTTTCCTATGGTTTGTTTTGCGACTAGCGCGATTAAAAGCCGTTGACATAACGTTTACTCGCGATTCTATAATCTGCACTAAGCCGTAATAAATATGCAAAAACAAGGACAGTGCGTTTGTTTATGGCGAGGTCAGCAACGGGTAGGTCAAACCGCTCGTTCAGGTCAGATCGTTAGTGGCGTCTTTGTGCTGGGGAACGGATTTAATTGTCATTCAGCTACTGCTGATCTGTACCAGGAAAGGCGATACTGATTTTTTTCGCGGATGACACTTGTTTACGACACATAAATAATGATAGATTAGAACTAATTGAGATATGAACTCTAACAATATTTTAATTTGAGTATAAAACTCAACGAATCATTTTTTATAATATTATTATTAATTATATAAGATATATATATATTCATATAATATAATTTTGATCAAGCTTGGCTAAACCCAAGTGATATTAAGGGTTAAAACGAAGGCAACGGTCAATTTTCTATGGAAAGACGCAAATGCGAGTCTCCCGTGTTTCTGCAAGGCGAATCGAAAGACGCGCATATGAGTTTTCCGTCGACAATGCCATGTCATGTTCAATTCGCGCTCTTATCAAACTTTTTCTCAAGATTCTCAAACATTTTCAAGTCGTTGCAACTAATTTTCATAATATAAAATTAACAATGTATATTATTATTCATTATAATTTTTTTTGTCGGTATGCCTTGAGATCGATTTATGTATACAGTTTCAGATCAACGAATTACGGTCTGTACACGCGTATTTGCGCGATAGCAGAACTGACGTAAAACACCGCTCACGCGTTTACGAGTGTTATAAATTACATATGTAATTTTAGCGACGTAGAATTCGTTTTGAATAAATTCTAATATAATTTGTATATAGAAAGATGAACTGATTGAAAGCTGTCCTTTAAATAGTTTCAACTTTATACATAAGCTAACATTTTATCACGCTGTGATAAATTGCAATTTCGTTACAATCTATAAGCTCGTTTAAGAATTAAGCAGTATAGAATTAGAATAAGTATTTTGTGATTCCCCAAGGTAACAATAATTATGAACCCACCTGTCTCGGCGGTTCGAAAACAGCCGCGTCGTCCGAAGGGAGTCTCTCAGATACCCCAAGCATTTAAAGTCAAAATAAAGTATAAGAATTCTTCATATATATGAATAAAAATAGTTATTCATGATATGCTTTAAAATTTGGTCGATATTTTGAACTAATCAATATGATGCATAAATGACAACGCTCTCAGGGATGTCTCACCGCACCACGTGTCAATCGCACGTTTCACATACAGATGGTACCGGATGCGAGCGAGAAAAAACATCGCGCTCGTGGCAACAGAAGAGAATATTGTTGTTTTATTTTTTTTCGAAATTGTAGACAATAAAGGTCTACGATTATATATACTATTTGTTTATTCTTTAGACTTTTTAGACAAAAAAAATTGTGAGATCTCATCATGTGATGAAAATGTTAAAAAACTACTGATTGGATTATTTCTATGAAAATTTTACGATAATAGTTCGAAAAACATCGATCTAGATTTGACTTATTTCGTTAGGCCAGTATTTTCAATAGATTTATATTTCATTGCATTTTTGTCATCATTTTTGAAAGATTGCCTTAAAATTTAATTAATATTTTCCTGAAGATAAGCTTTAGGATTTTAGAGTTAGTCTGAAGTGTCTTAAATACAAGAATTTAATAAAGAAAAGATTAACAGGCAGGCGCCAGCAATACAGATTTTTTTTTAATAAACCAAAAATTAACACTCAAGGACCCGGTCCCGCGTTAGTGCGGAAATTTTCGTAAACGGTAAACACCCGCTCCCGCACTAACGCGGGTTCACACGAAACGTGCTATCTAATGCGCTACAAGAGGCTTTCTTTGAAAGTCTTACGACTGGACACAGTTTCATTCATTGCTCTGCATGCCCTCTGTAAAATATATGACATATGTATCTATTTATGGTTAAAACTGTCCTTTGAAATAATAAATTATTAGGATCGAAAACTTTCTAGCATTTGATAATATCGATCAACGAATTTAGGCTTTTGTTTATCCATTCAACAAAATAACTTTTTTGGAATATTTATGTGGTACAACCCGTCACTTCCTATATTACAAAGCTAAAATTACTTACATACTACATAAAGATATCTATTTGTTTTTTTATGGTCTAAAATATAAAAAATCATCATTTTACCAGCTCGAAAATTATATTTCTTATCTAAATATTCTAATAATCTAATATAAGTATACTATACGTATAATACTTCTCTTTTGGCCAAATTATCTCCAAAAGGAAAAAAAATATTAAGCATTTTTTACAGAGCCACGCAAAATCGCAAGATCGATAAAAAGATGCGGGTTTAGGTGCAAGTTTCCCTTGAAAACAGCAGGTTCTTGAGTGTTAATATAAAAAAATATTCTACATTTTTCTTTGAATAAAAATGTTGAAGTTGGATTACATTTTTTTTTAAATAAAAAAATACAACACAACATACAGATCGTAGTCAAATACTAGAAGATAATGCATTAAACGACACGAGTTATTTTAAGAGCGTGAGATTTGGTCCAATTAGAATCTTCAGTAGAGCTCTCAACTTCCTGACATTTAAAAATAAACAATATCAAAAGTCTAAGACAAGAAATTAATTGGCATATTTGACAGATGGGTTTAAAATCATTTATATATAAAAAACACTATTGAACTATTAAAAATCTATCAATGAATCCATAGTAAACACACAAAGGTGAAGGTCAATGGACATCAATCGTAGCGTTATCATTCAAAACATTCAATATAATGTCGCATAATTATCTTTATCATTGTGCATTCGGAGATGATTAATTTACGAGTATTATTTATTAAATGATTTATAAGCAATTAATGATAAAATAATTACCTTTGGATATTAAATTACAATAGTTATCAACAATGCGAACCAACCTGAAACAAAAAATGGTAAATATAAGTAAAAAATATGTATAAAGATATGATTGATTGTATTTAAAACAAAATATAGGAGGATACGAATGATTAATTGAATAATAATGCTAAAAAAATATGAATAAACCAATATTCATTAACTGTATTTTACATTTACATAAACCAGTTATGAACACGTGCTATTCGTCTAACACTCGACATAATAGAAATCGTAAAATTCTCATTGTATACTTCCTAAATATATTTTTTGAATGTTTCAATATAATGACTAGGTTCAAACCATTGCTTGAACTTTGCAAGGACATCCCAATTTGGTCACCTTGGATGTGATTATCATGGTTCTAGGAAATCGATCGTAAAATATATCATTATCACAAATTATATATTTGATAAGCAGCTCTGGGAAAGAAATATTTTTACAGATTATAATGAAATGCAAACGTTTGTTGCCATTGAATTATTATGCAAATCTTAAATATACAAAATGGCGAACGCGACTGATTCGTCACATTAGTGACATTGTGCGTTAACACCCAAAACAACAGCCATTCTCTGTCGCCATATATTTTTACACGTAAATCGTATAGTTATAAATCTAATAAATAATTCATGTTTCAGGCATAACGATGATGTCACACCACAAAGCTGGGAATCCCAGAGAAGTGGCAACTGAGGTCGAATCGTTCAAAAAGGTTTTGAATAATTTAAAAGCGTCTAAGGTATGTCTTTGATACAAAAATAAAATACTCGAGTCAAAATTATTTATATAAAATAATTATATACTTAAAGGAAAATGGAAAATCGTATACGGCGTTAATAAAAGCTTATCGAATCCTGCCATATGACAGTGCCATATTTTTATTTAGCAATAAGAAGGGATCGGAATGGGCGCAGAACGAGGAAAACACGCTCATCAGACAACTGCTCTCGAAAAGAATCAAAGTAAAATAAAAAAATATTCCAAAATATTAAATTATGTTATTTAATTATATTTTGTTATTTCTAGTTGTATGTGATTTGTGGATCTGGCGGCTGCGAGGGGAGTGCAGCTCGCGCTTCGGGCGGAAGTCGAGTGGAATTGCAGCAGCTTCCGCAGGCGCAGCACATCCGGATGAGAAAGATGCAGCGTCGCGAGCTCAGAGCCATGGACGTCTACTACGACGGCTCAGAAGAGACCAACGACGGAAACGTCGAATTTGACGATCAGGTCGGCAACAATGGCGCAAATTAACTTTTCCTGCGTTTTAATCATTTATTTAATATTTTTTTGCAATTGTAATGATGCTAAATAAAAATTAATTGGACAAAAAATCTTGATAATTATTCAAGAAACGAGAAGAGCGCTGTTAGAGTAATCGTGAGCGATCAGTGAATCATTCGGCGAACTTTATTCTCATGAATATTCAATATTAATGACGGAAGTTATTTAAATAGGTTCATAAAACAATAATTAAAGTTAATTGTATAAATTTAATGAGGTAATATATTATATTACAAAGATTAAATGCTATATTCTTTGTGCGGGAGATGCGTTTCCGACTAGCGTGTTAAAAAATATATGGTCGCCATATTAACACATTGCCTACGGGGGACGTGGATTCCACGTCAAAAGCGTATTTGTGTATGTCCGGGGCGCGCATAACACACGCTAGCCGACACTACGCGTTTGATAGGATGTAACTTATACAACAGTATTTTTTAAATAGACTTTAGACCTTGATGAGAATTTCGGCAAAAGCGGCTAGTGCATATAAAATCATTCATTCGAAATATTTTAGTTATTGAGTGTGAATTATTTAAGAATTTATTGATTTATTTGATAATTTATTTATTACTTATGTATTGTTTTTTTTCAAATAATTTCTCATTGGTAGGATGTTTTACTTTTAAAGAATAATTCTTACTGGTGTGATATCGTAATTGTTCTCTTTAATTTATGACGTTCCTCAACGTTTGGATTTTATAAAAACAACTGTTTTGGATAATAAGAATTATGACCTGTCCAGCGACCCAAGGGTTAAAGAGACCTGAAATTTCAAACACAATAAACATTCGATATGAATATTAAATTCAATATTAGAAAGACCATTTTCAAACCATGTTTTATAAAAAAAATCAATTACGCCCGTTCCCAAAATGTTTAGTGACTCCTGCTTTCGGATTTAATATTTTTACATTAACTATCCAGCAAATATTAAAGTTCTTTAATTTTCGGTTCAATATCTCGATAAATAAAAGAGTTATGATTTTTTTTGTAAAAGACGACGTTTCACCAAATTTCGGCGAATGCGCCCCGCCCCAACGCAAGTTTGACCGCGATTCGCCCCGTAGGCAATGTGTTAAAATGGGAGATAGGTTCCACTGCTGAAAATCGGCTTGTATATTCATAGAAAGAAATTAATTATACATCCCTAACTTTTTAACAGGATAGACTTTGTTATACGATAAAATTTTTATGAATTAAGGATACGTTAACCACACTATAAAAGACTAGGCACGTATACAAAATTTGGGTTGATATTTTTTTTTAATATATTTTAAGTGTGTTCATGCTCGCACGTTATATTTTGCTGTCAACCAAAGGGCATTGACCTTTATTTCGCGCGGTAATACATTACATATTTACGAAATATGAAATTTGGCCTTGAAAATTTAACGTTTTATAGAAGACGACGTTCTAGAAGGGAGCACTATAAGAGATATTGCCGCACACGCTATAGAAAGCCGCTATATAGCAGGGAACGCATCACTTCTGTGCGATTTTGTGCCCTTTAAATCTAGAAAGGGTATGCCGCAGCGATGCTATATTGATCCCAGCATCTATTAAATCTTCCGGGTGGTGTTTTGGTGCTACAGACTACTCTGCCAAACAAAGTGGTATATCCATCATCATCTACATTATGAGATGATGATGGATGGTCTTCATATCAGTTGTTTTAGTTCTTCTATGAATCTCCCCAATTTGTGTGCCATCTGGAGGGTTACTTGCTATACCATCTAGTCATTATAGTCCGTTAGTGATATCTCCTCTTAAAATAAGAGCAAATCTATTTAATTTCTTCGCTCAAAATCGAATCTCTCATCCGAAATATTGTTATTTTTAGTTAACTGCAGATCAATTTAGATTACGATTTCTGAAGATGTTTAATATAGGAAGAATCGGCGATTTCGTTACGGATAATAGGGAAAATGAAGACAATGGTGAAAAAAAAGAGGAAGCAATAGGAGCATTCATCTTACAATCGCTAAGGCACAAAAGAAATGGGCTTAAAACATTATCCTCGATTTTTTAATAATTTCAAGTGAAGAATAAGACTTCTTCGAGATCTTCAATTAAGATCTTCACCATTTTTCTACCAAAGATATTAACGATTTTATTGATAATATTTATAGAACCCATGTTTTTCATTTTTTTATATCCGGTACAAGGAAGTAATCATTTAATTTTCGCATAATGCCATTATTCATTATTTAATTAAAAATTTTATCACATTTTAAACTGAATTACAGATAAAATACCAATAAAACTTGCATAAAATTATTATGTACAGCTGGGAGTATAACTTTAATGTCTTCAATAACAACAACAAAATTATTTTATGTATCATAATAAGATAAATAAAGTTATGATATGACATAATTCAACAATATTGTACTTTTCAGTTGACAGTTATTGACAGGACATGCATACATAATTTAACGACAAAGGCAACAGTTATCATGTTTACAACGCGAGACGTAGAATATCAAAGGAATAACAGTTATTGTCGTTTTGTTTCAGGAGAGCATTGCGTTGAAGACCAACCTGAACGGGACGCACACCATCGAATTTTCAGTCGATTCGACAATAAAAACCATAACGCTGTCGATAACGGGCAATCCTGAAAATGCAACACTCTACACTCCAACAGGTAAAATATACAATTATATAATAAATAAAATAATGGGATAAAATGTATTTTTATCATTTTGCAGATGAGAGTATTAATATTCTGGACGAGTATTCGGTGACCCATTTTTCAGAGGGATCAGAGATTCTGGCGCTGCATCCGACGGCAGCGGTGCGTTTGATGATGCATTTCAAAAATAATGAAAATCCAAAAATCGTCAACTGGGGCTCGTGAGTTATTTTTATAATAAGAGTAGACGAGGGCTTTGCGCTACAGGGCGAACCGAAAATAACGTCGCAATTATTTTCAGCATGAACAACGATTCTTCATCGGAAGACAACACGACCGACGACAGCGCGGACGATGAGAATGCAATAAGCGGAAAATGGAAGCTGATCGTCAAAGGCAGCAATCTGACGACATACGACGTACAAGTAGACGTCGAGTCATCAATCAGAATGACGGCAAAGATAATCACACAGTATTCTGGTAAGATATTAAAATATATATATATTCGAACACTATGTGCTAATCACGCGAGTTTTAAAAATACGACCAGAGTAAAAACTCAAATAGTAAAATACGTCGTGAGTGATGATGTCATTGATTTTTTCATAATGGATATTTTTGTGAGGACGCACATTCGCAGACCTTGACTTTACATTTGGTTAACACAAAATCTATACCCAATAATATATGAATAAATAATGCTTTTCGCCAAGGTTTCCTAGCGCTTTCTTCTAATTTCACATCACGTTTCGACCTCCAAATCATATAAAGCGACATAATCGCCCAAATCGATCGATTATTACGTAGCATACAAAGTTCAAACGATTAAATACTATGACTAATACATCTTATTTACATAGTTTATCGTTCTAGTTTATATTATAATCTCGAATGATAAAAAACGTGAACTTTGCATGGTGTTTCATGGGGAGTATGAATCAAATTTGACACGATAAAGGATTGTGAAACGATGTTATTCACATAAATGACGTCGATGACACATGTTATGTCAAAAAAGGTACGAGTTAGATTAAAATATTTAATTAAAAATATAATTATCAATTGGTCCAAATTGATATGGAATTGATTAATGCGCAGAGAACTGGTTCATTATAACGAAAACTAGTCTGCAAATATTTAAACACATGTTTGAAATGTCCAAAAGTGACAAGTCATTCACACTGAAGGATATTTTTTGTGTTTAAACACACGGATCAACCTGTTCACGGTCAACTTTTGAGGTGTTCGTCCACGTATCGGCTTAGTTTTGATACGGGAGCCATAGTTACGGTATCATGTTTAATCACAATCGTTCAAATATACCCAAAAATATTACCTCACGTCGTCTTGATCAATAAATTCGTAAGGTGGCCAATCATTTTTTGCAGAAACTCGTATTATGGATGCATGCGGCTAACACAGTTTGTTTATTGTTGCAATTTGTACGGATTCTCGCCGTATATTTAGAGAACGAGAGGTGTAATCGATAAGAATTATAATTTTATTTTAATATTTTACGTGCGAAACGGTGGACTTATTCGCGTGCGGCGCGATTATGGCGCGAATCGTCTGTTTGCCGAATTCGGAAACCGCGGGACACGATCGCGTTGTACGGAAACAGAAGCAAAACTGAGGAATCTACTAGCCGGCCACGGCCAAAGGTCGATCGCTCTCGGAAACAATAAAAAAAATTGGGCACCGCTGCGCATGGACCGTTCAAGGAAAATGTTGTTTTTTTGCCGAAAACAACACCGATACAATGCTTCATCCTCCGTATTCGTTTGACATTTTACTATTTCCAAAAATGTAAAAAAAAAACATGTAAAGACGACGTTTTTACCAACATTGAGGAGATAGACAGACTTACTTCGATGATAAAGAAAGAAGTGGCACAATTACAACAACGAATACCTTGAAAGAAGCAAAATTAATAGTAAGAAATAAATTATTATAATATTAATTTATCGAATAAATCCTTTAATATAGATCCTACGTGTCACAAATATTTTGTATTTGTCTAAAAGAGTATGAAGAATAAATATTATAAATAATCATTGACCTTTATTGTTCGCAATTGCAGAAAAAAAACAAAAACGGGAACGATGTTTTTTTTCGCTTGCATCCGGTACGATGTGCCGAGTGCGAGTGAAACTGTGCAATTGACACGTGCCGCAAGAATTCAGTTGTGTGACATCACTGAGTGTGTGTGTCATTTACGCATCATATTGATTAGTAGAAAAATCTAAAATATCGACCAAATTATAAAGCATATCATGAATAGCTATTTTTATCATTAGAATAGCCCATTTAAAGAAAGGTATTGATGAAGAATTCATCAATATCTTGACTTGAAATGCTGGGGTTTGTTTTCATACAAAATATACCCCATCGGCCAGACACGTTAGTTTCGAGCCGCCGTGGCGGATCGGTTCGATATTAATGAAGAATTTATACTTCAACGTTCTTCAAATTCTTCACAAGGATCGAGAGATTCTGAGCACCGTTAAATTGAGTACTTTGGACACATCATTCATAGACGGAAGTATTGCCTACTGCATATTATCATGGAAGATAAACGGTGGTTGGAAAGAAAGACGCTGCCGTTGTATAGAATTGTTTCAGCACTCCAAAAATAGAGAAACTTATAGAGCAAAGACAAGGACTAATAGACCATCTGCGTCCGTAAAACATTTTTAGAAAAACACAGAAATACATCTTTAAAAATAATAAAACCTCGGCATAAGAAAATGTTAATCTTAATCATGACACAATCATATATCAAGTGATGAAATTGATTTTGTACCTTTCTACATGTGAAGGATATTTGAAGCTGTATTCGACGACAGAAAATGGCGTCTGAAGCAACGAAGAGCTGTACCGACTATAGAAGGAGATACCGGTCACAGCTGTCATCAATTTGACCAAACTCCGGTGGGTCAGTCACATGTCAAGGTTGCGGAACAGTTAGCCAACGAAAAGGCTTATGGTTAACAAGCCTTCCAGTCTCCGGAGGAAAGCACCAAGGCTGAGGTGGTTGGGCTGTGTACTGCGGGATGTCACATCATTGAAACTGATCGGAAGATGGAGCGATGTGGTGGTAGATCATAAAAAATGGAGAATGGTGTTGGATATATTTTCCTATGACCATGGAATCAATTTATCATTTTTATTACAGACTTATAGAATAAGATCACAATTTAAAAGTATAATAAATTAACAAAGCGTTATTTATTATCGCTCTATCTTATAAAATGTCTTCACAAAACACATAAACGATAATTGTTCAATTTTAGGACCGAGAGCCGGAAAGAAAAATGTCAAAATATCTGTCGGCGGATCATTGGCATCGGTGAACGAGGCGACGATAGTAGATCAACATGGCAAAAAAATAGCTCCGTTATCATTATACAGGTAAATATATAATAAAAAAAATTATGCAACATGTATCATACAAACGATTATGTCTACTGTTATGTTTAGATACCACGAGACGTATTCAGAAAATGACGTGACCGATATACAGACCTTGAAAATGCAGGAAGCTGGCATCGTATCAAAAATCGTACCGATCCCGTCGGAAGTGCCAAAAGATCGAGAATTTTTCGTTCAGATCACGGGAAAGAACAACAGAGGCAAGTCGCGCATTGCATCCACCGACTCGTTAATAAAAATCGTAACATGAATTAATATATTGACAGGTGAACCGTTTACGAGATTGTCGCAAGAGTTGATTGTGTCGTCGAACGATGAAGACGAATCGGAACAAATCGAAGAAGAGTTTGCGAGGATCAGCGATAGAACCGCCATGAACAACGACATAGAGCAGGGTCTCGACGATATCGAGTCCGATCGAAGCGATAACGTAACGCCGGCCGGAGCGTCTCAGGTTTTAATTTAAAAAAAACTATACATTCGAAACGCTTTTCAATACGCAAACGAATATTGTGATCATTTGATTTAATCGAAAACAATTTTGTTTTGTATGATCATTCGATATGATGTTTATTTTAGATAACCGGCTTTAACGGATTGCCGATGACGTTGATTCAAATAGGCACTGCGACACGATTGCACGGAACTCCCGGTCAACAGATGCAAGTACGTTAATAAATTATATATTTATACATATGATATAAACGCATCATTTAAAATATAATAATTATTTTCAGCTGCATTTTGAAGTGACGAACAACAGAGAGAATTCTGTATTCTATAGATTCGGCGCCAAAGATGATCAATATTATTTGCGATCGATGAATCCTCAGCAGTGAGTGTTAATGACGAAAGAATATTGCCTAATATCGATGGTAATTTATTAATTTGTATTTTATTACAGGCAATGGGTCAACGGTGGACAAACGGTAAATGTCGTAGTCAATGTTGGGATTACGTCAACAGCCGAGCATAATGTACGAGATACCGTGACATTTACGGCGACAGGTACATCGATTTTTTTTAAAATGAATTCGAAATTTCGATATGAATTAACGTTGAATTCGTTTTTAAGGTTTGGAACAAACGACGATAAGTGCATACATTTACGTCGTCACAGATTCAAGAATAAATAATGATCGATCACGTCCATGGCTATCGTATTCGTATAGAGGAGATTGTTTGGGCTATTTGGATACTCCCGAATGTGTGAAACGTAATTGGGGATTAGACATTACGGCCAGAGATACTGAAAGCGGTAACGTCTCCGTTGATATTATCTAAAATATGCTAATGATGCCATTTAATCGATCGTTTATTAATATTTTAAGGCTTGTTGAGAATATCGACATCACCGAACGGCTTGGTGTATGGTTCGACGTTTTACGGCGGCAGCCGAGAAGAAGTATATGCGAGATATTCAGCATCATGCTGTTCACCGAGGGTACAAATATCTGCGGTAGACTTAAACGGCAACGCCATAAGCTACGATTTAAACGTTGCAAGTAAGGCATTACATATAAATCTTATCGACGATGCATTTAATAGTAATTATAACGTCTGCACAATTATGATTTACGTTGACATCTGTCGTTAAACGTTATATCGAACGTAATTTCAATCAACATCTGGTCGAATCAATACGAAATTTATTTAAAATATTATTATATTAAAGTGAAACGTATTTGTTTTTCAGATTACCTAACTCCTACTATGATAGCAGCTATCGTACTCGGCGTATTATTATTTATAGCTTTAATAATTGTGGCGATAATCTTAATAAGATGGATGATCAGACGTAAACGCGTATCGAGAGACATACCCTCATACCAAACGCAGAGAGCACCCTAAAAGTATTTTACGAAGAAAACAAATATGAACAGTATATTGCCGATATCGGGTCGTTATTTGAAATTAACATATGTAAACAATAAACGAATAATTTGTATATTTACGAAAGACGTCGAAAACATATAACTGACGTAAATTTAATGAACGGAGTTCAAAGATCATATGAAACATCTTTGTGTTGAAGTTTTATGACTTGTATTATCAATAAATTTATTTGGGAAAATATTTTGACATAAGATAAGCTCTCGATTGATCTATGAATTAATATATTTCACAAGACAATGTAAAATCGTACGATACGCAAATTATTTACCATACAAGAAATTGCCATTAAGTAATATTTAATGTTTTTTTTACAGTTATATGTAATATGATCTGTTTTAATTATAATTATGATGGTAAACTATTGTAAAAAACATGTTGATATGTTTTAATAATTTATTTAATTGTATTTTATTTAAGATATTGATGTTTTATTTGAAAAGAAAGTATTTTATAATCATATTTTTATAAAATAAAAGAATAACTTATTCCTAAATTAAGAAACACTTACTGAAAAAATATATTTTGTACATTTGAAAATAAAAATGTTACACAAAAACATTTAGAATACGTTTATTGCGACAAAAATGAGACGTGTATATTTTTAATGCATATTTCACCACTGTTGACAAAAATAACCGATAATATGAAAAGTCCAGATTGTGTCGAAATATTGTTATACGGGTAAATAATTTCTAGAATACATTTTAATTATTACACCGAGTTGTCTGAATATTATTTTAACCTCTTATTTAATACTTATTATTATTAAATGATTAATATTAATTAAAGTGTGGACAATTTACAATTATAAATAATTGTAAGATATCAAATTATTACATATAAAATTAATATTGAATTAAATACTAAAAATAAAATTATTATTTATATTCGGATACATATTCTTTTAAAGAAAAGTGAATATTTCTTTAATCTGAATGTAATCCTTAAAAAAGCCATGTGGATTATAATGCATATCAAATCGGTCCTGGTAAGATGAAATCAATTAAAACGTCATTGTAAATCGTCAATATATATGCAAACAAGAGCGTTAAGTTACCAACCGTTTGAAGCGCAAGAGAAGTCAAGACTGTGTCAGCTTTTCACATATTAGATATGTCTATATAAATCAAAATCATTAATTTGTTATTATATATTTAAAAAAAAATATCCGATGTTTACTTTTAACACAGGATTTTTAAATTGATTGCATCCTAATTGATTTAATCAACGGCAATAAAAATATCAAAAACTACAGTGGACCCTTCAATTACACTTTCACGAATTACACGCTGAGTTGAAATATTCGCCGCCAAACCCCAACTTGAACGGTCGCATTCAACATACGTGATGAAGCGAATACAGGCAGAGCTATTCATTTTGACTGCGGAGGGTTAGGCTGCACACACACAACCAATGACCCAGAATGCAATGCGGTGCATACAGTCAAACGTTGGCTAGCGTCTGTGTATTCGACACGTGCCAGGCTTTACCCCCAATAACACTACTCCAACTTACGGTCCCGATTTCAACTGTACTGTAACACGGGGTTTAACTGTACTATGAAATACTATGGACATTAACCTAGTAAGCGAAAACTTATATTTTACTAGAAGAGAGATATGTATAATTAGAAAATAAATACATCCTGCATTAAGTATTTAGTCGGTTATTGTTGTTCATTGATAAGTGGTTAATAAATCGGTAACACAATTCACAATAAAGTAGAATCATATTAGAGTCATCGTAATATTAAACATTAAAGTAATTAAATAATGCTGAATCTAGTTTGCATTTGTCAGATATAAATGATAATAATAAATAGTCAGTTACAAAGTATAACAATGACATATGTTATGCTATATTTAAGTCAATAATACAATTGATCGCCGTGTACACGTTTGTGCATTCTTTAGGCAAAGAAGATATATTGCCAATTGATATTTATTGTTTTGATTTACAACGTCAAGTTGTTATCAAATGAATATAGTAATTTTGCTAATGCAGACATTAGTATTTCAATATTATGTAAAACAAGCGATTGCTTGGGAGTGTGGGTACCTGAGGGCGGCAACAGCAGCGTGGGCGGCAGCGGCGCGGACTGCAGCAGCGGTTTATGGCTCCGCATGGCCCCGGCCTCACCTGGTGCAGCTGTCAGTGTCCAGCGCTACACGTCACTGCAGGCCGTCGGCCATAGCCGACAACTGTCATGGACAATCTTATACGTGTGACATTTTTGCCCAAAGATATTATTTGTCTATAGTTTATAGTTTCTTTTGTAAACAAATTGTATTTAATCGAATAATTTGATCATATCTATATACATTATATTTATAATATTACTGTCTTTTTTATTTAAATAAAAATTTGAACATTTACGCAAATATTATTTCGACTGAAAAAAAAATACGGAACATTCAATAAAACGAAGTATTGCAATATTTGCATATCGCACAATCTTATTAATATGATATTTTAATTTAGTGTGCATATAATATTTCTATTTTATATATTTTATGTTTTAAAATATCTTGGTTACTTTTGTTTGTTTACTATAATTATATTATTAAAATACGGAATAATTGATTTCATTATTAATATTTAATTTTTGCAGGATCGAATCTACGGCTGAAATATAAAGTCGTTTTGATATGGCATCATTATGAGTGCTTGAGGCCAAAACCGAGTCTGATGATTTCGCGCCTAAAATTGTGATTCGTCGTCTGCTGGTTGGCTTGTGAATCTCATATTAGTAATCTCAAAAATAAGTTGTCCGCAATGGCCAGAACTAAAGCATCCGTCGGTGCTAAAGGTGACAGTCCTTTTGCTTTGTGCAATACAATAGTTTCATTTGTAAATACAATATTCGTATGACATTTATAAGCATGTTTTTCCAAGGGATTACCTTGAGTCGCTATTAACAGTTATTTTTTATGTGGAATTATATAATTCATAAAAAATGTGCAAAAAACATTATAATATGAATCGCATATTATGTTTTATCATATAGAGTTTTAATTACTTTTTCTCACATCATTCATTTTATGGCATTAAACAAAAATATTCATAATTTGAATATGTTAATAATGGTATTTTAATTTTTTCAGTATCTTTTGGTAAAAGTTCCAAAGCACAAAAAAGTGCAGCTCCAGTTGCTTCGACCAGCGGCGTAAAATCTAAATGTAGGTATAAATTTATATTTACGATAAATATGAAATAGTTATATATAACTGTTGTTATTATTTTTCAGCATCATCAAAAAATGCTTATTCGGGCGGAAACTCGTATTGTCCACGTGAAACACCAAATTGGCAATTGCCAATTACCAGATTTTTTGCTGGAGGAAATCCTGATAGTGAAATGAACGGAGGATCATCAGGTTTAAAATCAGATATTTTAAAATGATTTCAAAATTATATTACGTAATTAAATTATTATATTCAATTTTAGGTAGTTCTAGACTTCAGCCTAACGCAAATGATAATGCGTCTGATGAATCTACGGAACAGATAGATTTCGACGATTTAAATAGAACCGCTTGCAGCGAGGTAGAACTTCTTCCGATTGTCGACGATGGTACATCTCATAAAATCGGTGAATTTTTCTCATCATCCGATCTTCCAAAATCTGAGAGTAATACTCAAGATGTACAAACGAAAAATAAGGGCAAAGGAAAAGGCAAAAAAAATAAATTAAACGATAGCCGAGATAAGAGTCCAGATACAAAAGAGGCTATTCAAGAATCAAAAAATAAAGAGAATATGCTACCTGAAGACGTTGATGCACAACCTTTGAACGGAATTAGGAAAAGAAGCATAGTGGATTGCGGGGTCGACTCGGATAGTAATATCAATATACCAAAAAAAGTTAGAATTAGCAATTCATGAATTAATATTATTATTAGAATAAAACGAATCATATTAAATCCATTAATGAATTAAAATCAGATGTTTATTATTTAAAATCTGGCAAAATTCGATTACATTCTCATTACATCTGTACCTGACTACTCAAAATGGCTAAATATTATACTCATATATATGTAAAACAATCTCATCTAATTCTCGTTAAGTTTTTTTCCTCTTATTTTCATGTCGTCGCTGCATATATGATTTATTGTTTTTTATGTTGACCAATTTTCCCAATAAGGAATACCTAATGTAGGAAATTCTTATATAATAAAGTATTATTTAAATTATTATTGTTTTTATTTAATAAAAATATCAATATTTATTAATGTTATGTTGATTCGTTTATCCAATTGGAAATGTAGAATGAATTTTTGGCTGAAAACAATTCGATATACATCATTCTGTGTATTCGTCGGAAACGGCTCTTGCAAAATTTTACTATTCCTAGAATTGAAAAAAAAAATTAAAAGATTTCAAGACAATTTCCTAACGTCGATGAGATAGAGACGATCATTGAATGAACTAAACACTCAATATTTTATTTTGAATATCGGTAACTAAGTAAACAGAGAATGTGTCCGATTATATTACATATGTGCAAATAAATGAGATCGTACTTTGGATGTTGACTTTAGATACTGGGAGGGAGATTATATAAAACATTAATCATTTAGGTACAACCTTGTAAACTGTTACAACCAAATTGTGTCTAGATTGAGATATGGAACATATATGAACTTTATCAGATACTTGGAAGAAAACCATGTCCATAGTCCTCTATAAGGGAAATCATGCACATGGTCATGTTCTTCAGAAATGAGGGAAAGTGGATTAATAGGATATATAAAAAATAATTAATAACAATAATAATATTTAGTCAGTAATTTTACTTTAAAAAAAAAGAAATTATATCTGAAGAAAAATACTGGAACAATGAAAAAAGTTTTCTGCATCCGATGTGCGCAGATCAGCTTAAAGCTAGTGTTAATTGTTGTTCTGCGAGTGTTATCGATTTGAATAATACTCGTTTAGGTCCATAAATCGTTTTCTATATCTATATTAAATATGGAAAACATAAGTTGATGGGTGTGGTAGTATGCAATTTTGCCTGGGTCGATATGCAGCTATGGCCTTGAAAGTGCAGACGCTTTTATAAATAGATTATCGCCAGCATCGGGTCCTGAAAAATTAATTCTAAATATTCGGTGCGTCATCGATTACTTCGAATTTAAATTAACGGTCAATAATATATTTTAAAATTAACATAGTCGCTTCAGTTGAATTAATTTTATCGAATATAATCGTTATTCCTATTTAAAAAAAAATTCTCATTTAAAAATCGATAATTTAATGTGCATATAAAAATGTTGAATATATATATTTTTTAACCCACGGAGTTTTTGTGCAGATCGATAGCTTTACGTTGTATGAATTTCAATAATTTATGTCGGATGGAAAATGGTCGCGGATGCATTCAAATTGTTAGAATGTCGATCGTACGTGCCTATCAATTAAATCGTATTACATTCGATTCGATATTAAATGATCGTATATTTTATAAATTATTTTCAAAATTGTGTGATCGGATTTTTTTACCCTTTCGAAAAAGTCACGAATTGTAAAATAAAATTAGTCGCAGAAGGGGAGCGAGTATTCTTATCGCTAAAGTGCCTTTTCATATAGTTGAAACGAAAGGGTTTATGGGAAAAATATTTGATCGCAGAGTTTAATTTACGAATCGCAGGTAAAATCCGGATCAAGATTTCGTTCGGTTTCTAAAAAGAATCGGCATTTTAATCGTTTTATCGCATAGGGGAAGTAATTATGCGGTGCACGCAAACCGTTTTGCTTGCCATATGGCAAATGCATTTCCGAACATTTCTATTGATTTTCATGATTGAGGGGTTTTGATAGTCTTGCAAGTGCATTTGTTTGCAACGGACATGGCCCGCGAGTGAGCGCTTATTGCCGCGAAGGTCGGCGCCCGGAGAGCAGAGCGCCATATTGGGGGCCGAGCAGGCTACCCGGCTGCGGCCCATGTCGCGCGCCGGCGCCACGCCCGGGCCAGCCCGCGCCCCGCGCCCTCGCCCGCGCCCACCGAGACGTGAGTCCCGCCCCGCCCGCCCCGCCCCCGCCCTCCGCGCCTCCATCCTCCCTTGACGTTACGCGTCCAGGGACTGCCGTCGGCGTCGGTCTCGACTGTCGGGGCAGCTCCTCGGATGCCGCTCCGATCCTCGCCGATGTCAAGTTTTTTTATCAATTGCGTTAAAATTGCACAAAATATGCACAGAAATTGCACAAAATTGCATTCTTTCCGTCGCCAATTGCCAACAGCTGGTACTGCGTAACGGCCGCCAATCCAGCCGAGGGATAGCTTTCGTGGATTTTTCAAAGGTCGTTGACCTTTTCTGGTGTGTACCTCTCGACCCTTTCGGATTCCACTGGAAAAATTGCGCCAAATCTCAAAAAAAAAAACTCAACTTATTAATTTTATTGTGAAATTCTATTGTGTTCGTTCGCTAATGACAATATGTGAATGAAAAATATGATCAATCGGCATAAAAAAAAAATTATTTACGTCGTAACTCGTATCTTATTACGATATGGTCAGAAATATTTTTATAACTTTCAATTAGACATTGATATGTATCGGTGATCACATACAATGGATTTGAATACGATCGATATCTAGCTTCGTGCGGAGATGATGCAAATTCGCATTATTCAGTCTGATGAATTCGGTTTGAAAACGCATACAGTGGTGTTATGCGTGCATATATCGCATTATGCGACCGTTGCATCTTTATATAAAGCTATACGTGTATGAAAAAAATTAAACGGTTCAATATCTTCAGTCATAAACGCAGAGATCCGTTTAAATTTATATATTTTATAATTGTTCGACTTCCATATGTTAGAAAATTGTGATGCAATATTGCGCTTCGATCTTTATTTTTATTAATGCCGATGAATCTTATTTCATAGTGGTTTATGTATCGTGTCAATGTTTACTAATATTTTTTCAGAAATAATATATAATTATTTACAAATATGTTCCGTAAACATAATGAAAATTATATTTAGGTCGTACACATTTACCATATGCCGGATATTCGATGAGATGTATTGTAACATGTGACTGTATTGGCAGGTAACGACCGTTGAGATCCTAGGATTCTGCGTAAACTTGTGAATTCGATCGAGGTTACCGCTATTTTGTGAGATTTCGACTCTCGATGAGACCGACCGTTGAAAGGAGCGATATAATTCTGCCAATCATATAAGGCAAGTCTCTTCTGTGTCGAACGTGTAGTTTTTGATACATCGGTGCCGAATCCTCTCATTTTTTAATTGATGTTATGATTTTTCACGATTATATAGTATGAATATGCCGTTGCACGTTATCCTAAATAGTATGCGAATGTAATTGCAACAATATAATGATACGTTTTAATTTCAATCTGTTCTGCATGTTTTAAAAAATCGGTAATTATCTCCCAATAATTAAACCGATTTCTTCTATTAATGTAAGTGCAATGTTCCTTATAATGTCCGTGACATTGTACATATTGATCTTGCAAAATCGCATTATACAGAAGATTTTACTGCACTGCATATTTCATGAAAAGATGAAACTTTTCTATTACGTAAAATCCATTATCGTAGCGGAAAATCTGGTTTTAACAGTCAAAGCATCTTTAATACATGGTGAATATCGTCTATGATAATGTAATCGGGATACGAATCCGAATTACCAGCGTCAATTTCTGTGTAATGAGCAGTGTTTGTTTATGGTAGTCGACCATAAACAACAAATAAGTCATGCTTTTTTTTTAATAAAAAACAAAAGAATATTGACAATGATTTTTTTTATTTAGCCCTTCAATGTTAGTTGTCGTTGGTTACTATCCGTTTATGATTTAACAGGTTTAATCTGACGAATCTTATTATTTTCTTATATTTCATTAGTAATTTGGCCGTGGTTGTTATCGCTCGATATCAATCACGGTTTAAATATTTTTTGTGCGTGTTACCCAATTATTTGATGACTCTCGATTATATATATATGTTAATTTTTAGTCAGATCTTGCGTGCGCCGCAGATGCATTGAGCTGCGTTGAATCCGGTGAACAGAGTGTTTTAGATTTAATTAGTCAAGCAGCATTTTTGGGAAACGATGTTTCGTCCTCGTCGACAACGTCGTCCAATAGTTCGTTGAGCATTTATAGTGATAACGATAACGAATCTGCCTGTTTGAAACTGGCATTGTCAGACGGCGACGACGATCTAGCTTACGGTAAAATACATAAATATTAATTTTTTGTCGATACCTCAATAGGGCTGATTTAATAATACTGTCTAATCGGTTTTAGATTATCCAGTCGATCCTCTGAAAATTGCTGCACTTTCATCGGCATTTTCGAGTCATCATATATCAACTAATAAATCCAAATTATATGATGTAAGTGTTATCGCCGAGTTTACGTGAATATATAATAATTTTTGCGATTATTACGAACATAATTTTTTTTAGGGTTATATTGATTCTAACGATCAATTAGAATCTCGACAAACGGGTCAATTTTTATTGCCGCTGTTCACGAGCTCCGAAGAATTATCGCCAGATCCTAGATTCATTATTAAACACGAGGATATACTACAGGTATGATTGATATGCATTCATTTTTAATTATATCTCGGAATTTGTACATGTGATTGTGTCGTTGTTTCAGGTGTTAGCTGAAAATTCTGCTGATTTCACGGATCTGAAAGAAAACGCAACTATAGACTCCGTAATATCTGGCGTGGGCGCTTCCGTAGCCATGGATGCGTTGGAGGCTTCGGAAAAATGCACCCCATTAGTGAAACACGTCGGACAGATTGCCAGAAATATTAAGCAATTGGTTAAAAATTTAACATCGAATAAAGACGGTCTACGTACTGATGTGAAGGCATATCAAGATGTGTCTTCCTTTAAAGACCAGTCTAATCCTGACAAGAGCAAAACTGTAGACGTGAACGATAGAAACATAATTGGCGATAGTGATAATTGTATTGAAAATATGGATACGGATAAGTTGAACGCTACAGATTGTGAAGATGTCGAAGAATTCGCAAATGCGATTGAAGTCGTCGATGAACAGCATATGAATGAAGTCATCGATGAACAAAATCCGAACGAAGTCATCGACGATAAGCAGTTCGTTTTCGTTCATAGTAGTGAGACCGATAGTAATTTTTTGAATAAGAAGTGCTGTGATAACAAATTTCTCGCCGATGATGGATTTTGTACTGTTAACAAATGCCACGACGGCTGGTAAGATTTCACATCATTTAATTTGATAGTTGTTTTTAAAGCATTGTTATATTTATGTCGATTTGCATTTTTAGGAAAAATGTGCGACACGAACTTCTGAAGTACATATTAACGCCTAGCAGCCAACAAGTCACGGAATCGCCGGAGAACGAGCCCATTTCGCACGTTTCCCAAGTCTTGTACGACTGCGATTCGGTCAATTCATATCTGAGGTTTAATTACGAGCCAGATACTGGATGTCCCGGTGCATGTGGGAATCAATCGCCATGTACTGCCTACGGGCATGATCCGGACAATGCGCATGGACCTCCATCCGCGACCAAACATAAAAAACACCAAGTTTTTGACGATGTGTTTATTCTTAACGATATTCAAGCAGCCTGGGACGAGCTTAAGCTAATGATGCTGTGGTTTTATTGGGCGATTGAAAAGGAATTAGGAGACTTGTCAAAATTAGCGATTGGTTTTCAAGTGCCCTGCAACTGCTGCTTTTGTTTATCTCATCGGACGAAAATCGAAGTGCCGAAGAATGACTTGATGAATTCCAACTCGGGCAACACCACCACGAACACTTCCACTGATACTGACACAACAACTACAACCACCACCAATGCGACTACTGCAAATAATGTTAATAATTGTGTTTGCCAAAAGAATATAGTAGCTATGAAATGTAAAGGGCGGTCTAAGACTAAATTTAAATCTGATTCGCTTATGAAAGATTTTCCCAAGTGCCCTTATTGTTTGAAAAATGTTGAAAAAGGTCAGTTACATAGAAATAATGCTTCTTCTTGATTCCCTATTCCTAGCCTTTTATTAATTTTATTGAGATTACTGCAACGCTCAACATCCTTTTATTTTTTTGCCCAAACAACTGCAGACGCCGACGTGGCGTCCTCAGATACGTTCACTTTGCTGTTCAAATGAGATCTTTCATTAATGCTCTAAAACTATCCAGATCCGAAAGATTAAGAGATCTGGATTGCTGATTACATCTGTAGACTATCAGCTTGGTTTTATTAATATTGATCTCGAGTCCTAGTTTTTACTTTCGCAGCGAACTATTTTGAGCAGATCAGCCATTTCTTCTTCGTTTGTGGCCAATCAATGATATAGATGTAACGATTTAAGTAAATTGCCGAAAAATAACAATATGGCATAAAAACGCGCAATCAGTAAAATGTTAAATAAATAATTGGCTAGGACTATCAGTTTTTATTGAATAATGTTAATTATGTTGTTATAAATTTAACGTAAATTCTATTTTTTCAGAGACAAATCCTCACAATCCGGCAAATAAAAAAATTGCAGAGATTCTTCGAAGCAAGGAACAAACTTTCAATCAATGCTGTTGCCAAAATTCTCGTAGTAAATTATCGCCAGTTGAAAAATTGCCACCAGTAATATATTTTTTTTATATTTAAATGTTTTTAAGATGTAACTTGAAGATACAGTAGAACCTTTATGTTTCATCACCATTAATCTTACCCTTCAGTTTTTGTTCCATGGCGAGAAATGTTTCCAAAAATAATTAACTCGGGCGAAAGAAAATATAAGATATTTAGATTTTGTGTCACAACCTGTTGATTGAATTCTGTTTGGATAGTGGAAGGTAAACGGTGTTTGGGAAGAAAGAAGCTCTCGTGGCTACGCAACATTCGTAACTGGACCGGATTGGGAACTCCGGAATTAAACCGGCTCGCTAAATATCGACAATTGTATAGATAAAACGCAAGAACCTGTAGATACATCCGAAAATGGATAAGGCACCTGAAGATACACGTGTTTAGAGTTTGATAGTCCGATGTCGAGGAATTGATGATGATACTGCAGACATAAAGTAAATGCTGTCTAATTGGGTATTGGTTTTAAAAATCAGACACAAGAAATGTCATTTCTTGGGAATTGGAATGGATTAATTGAAATTCATTTAATTCCCGCATATTTTTATTTTTCATTTTTCAAGTCCTCGGAAACAAATTAATGGTTTACATAGAGGTTCCTCTGTACAGTATAAGTTATCAAAATAATAGGTGAATAATCAAGTGGGGATCAAGACTCATTTTGATTTAAATTATTTTGTATCTCTATCTCATCCACTTGGATTTAATTAGTTATTTTTCATAAATAAAAAATTAGTTATTGTATTCCAATAAATATAAATAAATTTATTTGTAACGTGTACAAATGCGTCACACGGAGGTTTAGTATGCACTTGCCAGCTTTTAAGTTGAGTCGCATAATATTTAAATATTTCGTAGGGATGTAAATTTGTGGAAATCAGTGAATAAATATATATATCAACGTCATCGTTTACCGGCCACGAGATATTCACTCGATGAGCATATGTGGCTTTCCAAACTCTCGAATGGTAGAGGCCAAGGGGGTCTGGTTCTCTGATGTATTATGTGTATTTGTCATTAACCGATCTGTTGCAGCGGCTCTAAAACAAGCGCATCGTCCGAACGGGGTCTTTTTATAATAGACCCCACGCATTTCAAGTCAAAATGTTGATGATTCTTCATCAATATCTTGACTATTTTTTATATAAAAATGTGGTATTTATATAAAAAGAGCTATTCAAGAAAAATCAAAAACTTGGGGGCCCAAATAGACCCCCATCTAGGCTAGGTTAAGATAAAATTTCTATTAATTTTGCTCCTTCCAAAGTATTAGTTGTTGTAGCTTTGCTACTTCTTTCTTTAATCTTTGAAGTCATTCTGTCTATTTCTTCAATGTTGGATAAAACGTCATCTTTATATGAATACGGAGGATGAGGCATTATATCGGTGTTGTTTTTGGCACAAAAATCCACATTTTCCAGTTTTTCCACTAGAGAAAATAGCTGAGCACACCAAAACGTCTTAAACCTCTTCGACAGTCAGCAATATAGTAAGCATCCAATGAAAATTGGGATATTTGGATCTTGGACTTCAAAAGTTTTGATTATTCTTTGATCAAATCTAATTTTTTCCAATATTCGCCGCTTTTTTTTTGTAACGGTTGATGACCAATGCATTACAAGCAGTGTAAATAGAAGGTGCTTTGTAGATAAACATGAGATACAGTGTGATGAATGAAACTATGACGGTCCATGAGCAGCGGTGCCCAATTTTTTTATCGTTTCCGAGAGCGATCAACCTTTGGCTATGGCCGGCTAGTAGATTCAGGCTAGTGTTTCCGCTAAGCCTCGACTTCCATTCGAAAGTTTAGAAAGACTCACATGCAGTGATGCCAAATAATGATGATGATGCATAATGAGCCAAATTATTGAATGTCATAATTAAATATTGCCGTTCTTAATTTTATCAAATATTTAAACTTTCCAGATGTTCGTGTGTTCAAAGGATTCTAATGTGCCATCGGTGTATGTGGATGTATTGACGGGCGAAGAGGTCCATAAGATTGAAGTAAGTTTTAGAGAAAGTTGAGACATTCAACTGCGCATATTTGAAGATACTAATTGGATTGTTTAATTTTTGTTTACAGATTGATAAATCTATTTTGCAATTTTACAATGCTACGAAAGAACGATGGATAAAGAAAAATAAAATTGAATCGGACAAGGGTAATTATTACATAATCTTTTATTAGTCGCGAAATCTTCACATTTATAATATTATTTCAGCTTATGTCAGTTCGGTATGCCCACGATGTCGATGTAGTTGCACTACCTTTAAGTTTTATGATTTTAATAAAATTATAAGCAGAATGACTCTCATTATAGAAAAGTAAGTTGTTTTTGATTTTCGCATACGTTTATTATTTCAAATCAAGAATATCGATCTGTAAAATCGTGTGTTTTTAGTTTTGCACGTGTGTCAATGCCGCAGCTATACCATCGAATGAGGGGTTTATACTTGGCATTGTGTGCTCGGTATAACGCTCGACTCTATATCCTATTAGGTTCTCGCTGTGAATACACTTTTCTTAAAGGTTGCATAATAAAATTATTATTTGTTTAGTCGTTCGTAACAAAATATTTTCAATACAATTTTATCAATTTTCAGAATTAATAAATATAATTCGTACATTGCGGGATGGTGGAATTTGGTTCATGTCCATAATGGGACCGACTCGTTTCCGCCTAGGTAATGTGTTGTACATAATGTTACCGAGAAAAGTATTTTTACAACTGTCTTATTTGGATTGGTCTGGTACTGCTGCTCTTCATACATTTCTTAAGGTATGTTTATTGTGATGTTAATCCAATGAAACGGTTTTAATTGATTGCAATTTTATTTTAGCTCTCTGTAATGTTAAGCCATAATACTCTGCCCGCGAAATGGAAAGACGTTCTCTTACATTACGTTAATATACTCCCATACATACACGAAGTGGAAGTTTTTAACGAGAAAAATATAGAATCAAATGATTTGCGGTACGATATTTTTATCATAATAATTTTTATTATAGTATATATAATTAATCGTATTTATTGTTTCAATACAGAATTGATCCCGATGAACATTTGGATAAAATGTATAACTTTTATAGCAACATTAAAAAGGAATACAATTATAAAAAAGGACTTTATCTCACCGTGTTTGCCGGAAATAATGAATTTCGCCGTAAATGTCAACTTCCGCTGTTCCACGACGATTTCGCATTGTACTATTACAATAATATGGCGGACGAAATAGACTTGATGAGGCCGGAAATTGAATTGTTAAAAACCTATTACTACAGCGGTTTTGACAACTTTGAAAAACTTATCGTTTTTGCATCATTCAAAGTTTATGCGACCGGCGAATTTGTCGACAATGATTATCTTAAATTTCAAATTGAAGAAATATACGATCACTTCTATTCCCTTATAAAAAATTACAAAAAGAAACTCGAGAGTGAGATTCCGTCTATTTATTTGTTGAACTCGCTCAAAGATCATCCTTCAAAATTACGCTTGTCGTCCGAAGTGAAGAGGGGATTTGTTTCTCATCTGTTGAAATACAATTCTCGTATAAATTTGAAAAAAGAAGGCGTCCAAGAATTTGCCAAAATGTTTTTTTACAAGCATTCTAAGCGTTGTCGAAACGCTTGGCTGAATTTAATGACCGTTCCCATCTTTACTCAATATTTGAATTCATTAGGCATAGGCGGAGATGTTTTGGATAAAACTATCGAAGTGAGTTCTTTTATTATTATATTTTTAATCGCTGATTGCTTAATGTATATATATATATATGTTTATATTATATTTTTTTTTTAAAGGAGACTCACAAATCGAAAAAAAAGACATTTTGTGACGATACGTTTAATCCGCTCTTGGAAAATTTAAAATCGAAACCTTTGTAAGTATATCTAGAGTGAATTTATAATTTATATATTTATTTATGGCAATTAACTCGATTGTTTTTTTTCAGGAATATAATATACATTGATTGTTCTCCAGAAAGCGATACTAAGAATTTTTGGCTAAATTGCCATAAAATGGAGCGACATCAAAACTTGTCGACAAACGATCAGTTTAAAAATTTAGTCCACGTTTTGGATAATGGCATAATTGAAGACGTTGCCGTTCCTGAAACATTTTCTTATAACGAATCTGACGATACAACAGCCGATGGAGTTGTTGAGGCGGACGGAACTGTTGCAAAAACTGCCTGCGAAAAAGATGTACCGGGACACGATCATACGTATTCGTCGACATCTAAATCTGCCCTTGCTAATAACCAAGAACAGACCGTTAAAACTTTTGACCCGTCGTTCTTAGAAAATATCAAAATTTCGCCTGCCGGTATTATTGAATTTATTGACAGAAGATTAGGTTTACCACCCAATTATAAGAGATCGCTATTAAAGCATTTCAAACACCATTGTCATGCTCCTAAAGAAATAAATTGCATGTTGGATAATTTCAACGAAAATAATATTCCGGAAGATTTCAATAAACCACCATGCTTTGAAAAATGTTGTGGAGATAAAGTTTGGAACGAAGTAGATTGGAACGATTTAGATTGGAATAAAAATTGTGGTGATAATCATTGTAATGATCAATGTGACGAAGACGATGACGACGACGATACTGAATACTCGAATGATGAACATTTCTGGGATCCTCTCATTGAAGAAATTGAAAGAGAATTGAACAAGCTTGAAAAGAAAGGAAAATCCAGGGAAGATTTTGAGAAAGAACTTCACATTGCATGCTTTAAACTTGTCACTCGTAATATGGTGCACGAGGCTCCCGCCGATGGCCAATGTAACGAAAAATGTGAGAATGCCGAGATAAGGGCTAGAAACGATGGTGAACCTAGATACATTGATCAATTCTGTACCAGAGATTATTTACGAACCAATAAAGCACAGTTCTATGAATGGCGGAGTATTGCAATGGATCTGTATTTCGATGTCATGAGGTATTCCAACCCGAGAGACAATAAATTCAAAGACGGACATCGCGACAAGTTTCCCGACGAAAAAGTAAATTTCGGGGAATGGTACATAATATTTTCGAAATTATTAAAATTGACCGACGGATTTGTCGCGCGACCCCGGCGACACCTTCTAGGCGTCACCGAAAGCTACAACACCAAAGAAAAGAATCTTGGATTAGTTGAGTGTCAAACCGATTCGACCTTATTGAATCTTACGCTGAGCAGTGTGTCGTTAATTGCAAGGCAATCTAAATATTTACAAGGCAAAAGTATTCCACGGTTCTTACCAATAAATATAAAATGCGGACGAGACATGGAATTGGTGAATCGCGTCAGGAATTTCTTCCCGTGGAAGTTTCTTGTTCATCCGGGGAGTATTTCCGACCGATTTTGGAGGAACGTGAAACACGTTCTGCCTCCTAAAAAATATAATGAACGACCCCACATATTTGCTCATATCCATATGCTCAACGAAGTTAAAGGAATGGTCAACGGCATATTAGAAGCCAATAAAAGAAGACGACTCAACCATGTCCATTGCAATCAGAATTGCCCCAAATCTGCACCGGCTTCGGCGCCTCAACAAAATCCCAAGAAGTGTTCCGTCACCGAGGTAAAGAAAACCATCACAATTACCAACATCGATAAAAAAACTAAGATTGTGCCGTGTGACAATAACAAGAATGCTAAATTGAAAATTGACGGCGCCAAACCCATAAGACCTATTGATTCTAAAGACGAGGAGATATTAAATTCGATCGAAAAATTAATACAATCGAGGTCTCGTTCGTCGGTTAAGACTCACGTGCGTCACGAAATTAATATAACTGCTAAGGCGACTCTCAATAATAAAGACGAAGTGAAAGGTGATTCTTATTCTATTTTAATGTTTTGGTTCAAACGACGGATATTTATAACTCGACAATATTGTTTCAGTTAAATTTAATTCAAGTCATCAGCGTGTCGATCCTCACAAAGCGCAGAAGGATGCTCCACCTACTAGTAATCCCAGTGAGCCGAAAAATCCAAGACATGCCAACCGTGGTAATTAATAATTTATTTTAAATCTTTAGTCGATTTTATTTTTGTTCGATTTTCATCTTCGAGTGTTGTCTTCAGATTTTGATTATAGATATTTTATTTTTTTATCTGAATGCAATACATTTGAAAGAATTATATTGTATCATCGTCTGCGCTATAGTCCTAGTGTAAAGCTCTGGCCTCCAAAGAGTTGTATTGATATCTTTTAATTGGTAGCGGTGGCCTCTACGTTGATTCCCGTATGACTTCCAAGCTACATTGTATTCCTCCCTAAAATTATGTATCGATGACTTTTTTTTTATTAAAAATGAATAGCTTCTTCTGTTTACATTAATTTATTGTAAAAATAATTGTTAACGGATTATTTTAGTTTTGTATTCACTGAGAAGTTGGAGAAATGGTGTTAAATATCATTAGGTATTTAATTATTAATTAAGAATCATTAAATATTATGGTGTAAACTACATCTATTATTTGAATATTATTGATTAATGTAGTGACGTTTCGTAAATCTACATTATATTTGCACATTTTTTATATAATTTCAAAACTTGTGAGATGTTTAGAGGCGATTTCGAATGGAAACTCGTTTATTAAACTGTTTTGGAAGGTATGAGACGCGTTTGGGTTTAAACAACGGCTTCCTAACTAAATTTTGTCCATTGCTCGTCACTAATTGATCGAACATAATATCGCACGACTACACAGATTAACCACCCACCTCTATAAATAAATTATTTCGCAACGTAGCTCGTATTGCAATTAATGTTTTCTTCTTTCATTACAGCTGATGAAGGATGTGCAGGAGCCTGTAGTCAGGAAGAAAAAATAGAGGGGCAGAAGTGTTCTCGGCACCCCGAAATGAATCGACAAAATCATCAGCAATCCGGCGATCATCCCTGCAACTGTTGTTATTGCACTGTTTTCGGACATGCCGCAAATTGCTCGAGAGTGCGTAGACTATCAATAAATATGTTTTCATTGTATATTTAATTGACTGAGCTTAATTATTTTTATATTCAGGCTCCGCACACGTCCGTTTCGCGAAACTTTAATGAGACCAGAAAGCGATTACGCACAATTCTCAATAAGAAAAAGATGTCGAATAAACCACCCACCGCAGATAATCCCAACGCCGTTAGTACATCTTTATTTTAATATATCAAAACAATTTTATACATATTACTAAATTAGAGTGTTAAATTTGGTTAAAATTACAGACGGCAGGTACCGAAGTACAAGATAACAATAAAAACAATCAAGTGCAACAAAATAAACCAGTCGGAAATAAACCTCCGCAACAACAATGTGCACCAGCTAAAGGAAGTGTCCAACCCACTCCTGTTGCCAAAGCACCAGCACAACAGGGTGCTGCTGTGAAACAACCGACTCAGCAGAACGCCGCTGCAAAACCATTGACACAGCAAGGTGCTGCTGTAAAACCAAACGCACAACAGGGCTCAATAGTTAAACCGCAGACACCACAGGGTGTACCAGCAAAACAAGCAGTGCAACAAGTTGCCAAACCACAGACACAACAGAACGCAGCTGCTAAGCCCCAAACTCAACAAACCGCAGCTGCTAAGCCCCAAACCCAACAAACCGCAGCTGTTAAGCCCCAAACCCAACAAACCGCAGCTAAACCACAGACACAACAACAGGGTGCAGCTGTTAAAACAACCACCCAGAGTGCAGCTACAAAATCGGCGCCGAATGCTGCGGCAGCAGGTAATGTTACATTTATATAAAATTACTTGGAGCCAAACAGTCTTATCTAGTTATTTATTTTTTTAATCGTTTGTGTAAATATTTTTATTCAATTTCAGACAAAGAACACTCCAAATTTAACGGGCTAGACGACCGTCTCAACGCCGAAAATAAACGATCGGTTAATACTGATTCGCAAAAATCGACCGCTACCGCCGATCCAAAAAAAGTTGCTAACTCGCAACAAAACAATAAAAAGTCAGACGGTAAAGCCGGCGATTCGAAAAATTCCAAAATCCGCGAAATACTCCTCGATCACGGCGATATCGATATGAGAATTTGGCCTGGCAACAGAAACCTGGATCTATTAAAATATCTGGTTCCAAATTCAAACGGAATAACGGCTAAAACAAACGAAAAATTGGACACCAAAAATGGAAATAACACGGAGGCCAATCAAAATTCGGCCCAAAAGTGCAATACATGCCACGTCGGCGAATCCAAAGCAATGCAAACTGATGTAAGTACTTATCTGATTTATGACGACGTATATGTAAAATAAATATTTAGCACTTGCGATCATTTAATATATGTTGCAATAATTCATTTTTCTTTTTAAAGAATAATTTGAAGAAGAAAATATTAAAACCAAACGAAACCCAGAGTACTAATGGACCTGTCAAGCCAACTCCCAAACCGCAAATCGATCCGAGACAGTTGCTACCCCTTTCATTGCATAGTGAGTAATATTCGATCCAATATTCTGGCAATGTTTTGTTTAATCTAAATAATGATCATAAATTTTATCTATCTAGGAGAGAGTCAGACAACATCGTCGGCGACTACTGTATCTATGCCGACTGTAAATAGCCGAGACAGTTCATTCTGCACATCTTCGATCTGTTCGGGGTAATTATGATGCGTTATAGCAGCCGATACAACTGATTATAATATCAAATTTATCTATTATAATATCAGAATTACTAATTGATTACACACAGCTATCTTGATTTATGATTAATTTTGTTTGTTCCAAATTATGCAGTAACATATTGTTCTTTAACATGTTAACACACTGCTGTCCGTTGAAGCGGAATTTTTTGTATTACGGTGCACTTTTGTAGGTTCGCTCGCGTGAACACGTGTTTTGTCGTATCAACGTTTATACATATGAAATTTCGTTTTATAAAATTTAACGTTGATTTTATTCATTTGTCTTTGTTTATTTTGGATTGTTTGAAGTGTTGATAAGAATTTTACGAAACATATTTGTTCTAAAATATTGATTATTGTTATTTTATTTAGTTGCTCAGAATATAAAACTCGCGAAGAAGACACTCGCGATGTGGATATGTTACTCAAATATATCGAAGAACCGCTTGCTACCGCAGATAAAGAGAAAAAATTGGCTAAGAAAGCTAGACAGAAGAATAAGAAAGTATGTTCTTTAATTATGCACCTCGTTAATTTTATATTTTGTTACATTTATTATATATTGGTGTTCGATTTTGCAGTTGAAAATGAAATTATTGAAGGAGCGTGTTGAGTTACACGAAGATTTAATATCGATGGTCGGTGAAACGAGTAGGTTACGCGAAGAAGTCGTTCGGCTGGAGCAAGGCCTCGCCTCGGCTTGCCTGCGCCTCCCGCCGGCTAATAAATGTTAGTATTGTCGCGCTTAGTTTGTAATTTCATTGCCATTATTGTTTTTGCATGATTCCATTCACATTCAAAATAACGTTTATTTTATATAGCTAAAAAGAATAATGGTGCCAATGAAGATATGGAAGAACACGAATGTGCTAATCTCTTAAGACAAGCTGCTGCCGAGGCATCAGCTCGCGCAACCGAAGCAGCCGCTTTGGCCGAACATGCTCATTCGCGTTTGCGACATGTTGAATCTGCACTTAACCAACTTTCTTCTTCCGTTAATAAAGGTAGTTTTATTTGTTTGTTTTTTTTTTTTTAATTCTCTACGTAGATCGAAAGCTGTATTTTTGATCATCAATTTATCCTTACACCCCGATATATTATTTATTGTTATTATTATTTATCATTCATTCTCATGCATCACTAGTAATAATCTATTTATTGTCATATTTATTATTATTATTTGTGTTTATTTAATTTTTAGCATACCTGAGCCAAAATAAAGCAGATCAATTAGATGCCGAATATCAGAAAGTCAAAAAATCTGAATCAAACTCTCATTTAATGTCGACGTTATCGTCGCCCGAGAGATCTAATCAATATATAGAGGTATAATTCGTTATTCTATTATGTTTAATTTTTTAAATTTTGGCGTATTATAATATTACGTTGTTTATTTCAGAATGATGGCAAAAAATCGAACGGTTTGCATAAATTTATACGACAAAAATCAATATATCAAGACGAACCGATGGTTACTATTACTTCTAAAGGATCTGATCATCTAATTTATCGTGCACACGATCAGTCGAGGAGTACGTTTTCTGATTAAAATATTATTTAAATTTTTATAAGAGCAATTGTTATGATATAATTAAATGTTATAGGATCCAGTAGTGCCAATAAGAATTATCAAGCAGCGGAAGCGCCCGAAAAACAAAAACCGGAAAGGAAAGGAGCCGTATCATGGGAGGCGAGCATTGCTCAAATGAATGCCCTCGCTCTAACGTCCAAAAAACCGAAAGATAACGTACGAATCTCGTAATATTTTAATATTAATAAATAGTATGTATTGATTTAATAAGTTTATATATATTTTTTATGTAGAGCGCTAATGAGAAAAAGGTTGAAGCAGCTAAATCTCAAAAGGATAAAAATAACAAAGCATCCAATGTAGTTATTGAAAATAAGTCGAATGCTAAATCAGGTCAAAAGCTTTCTGAAGCTAATAATAAAAATCAGACCGCTTCTGAAAACTCTAAAAACGGTAATAAAACTAATAACCAGAAGGTGGTTGAAAATTCAAACGCTAATAAAAAAATCAAGGGTAATAAATCCGAACCTGAAATTGTCAATAAAAATATTGAGAAAAACAAAAAGAAGGGCGATTACTCGCCAAAACCCGAAAGGGAAGTTCCGATAGTGAACGTCAATGCTAACAATAACGGAGGCAAAAATAAAAACAAAAACAATGCATCGGAAAATGCTGTATTGGTGGACGAGTATGTGCCAAAACCTCTTACCAAGAGCCAGAAGAAGAATCAGAATCTCAATAACAACAACAGTAATAAGCCACAAGTTATTGAAACGGTTACATTCGCGAAAAATGGCAACAATAAAAATAATAAAGAAAATAAGACGGTGAATCCCAATGTGAAAACATTGCCTCCGGTTAAAACTCCAAATAACACCAAGGGACAAAAGCAAAATCAAAACCAAAATCAAGGAACTCAGAATAAAGGTAAATTTAATTTGATGTGCTTTAATTTTATGTAACGAAGAATATGTTTAAAATATTATTTTTCTTTTAGAAAAAAGAAACGGTCAACAGCAACAGCCTCAATCGCAGAATACTGGTGCTCAAATGTATTCGAATAAACAGAAAGCGCAGAGCTCTCCTCAACCGAATCCGAGTCAACAACTGCATATAGTCAACAGTCTTTCATCCACTATGGACCGAATTAAATTGAACGATGATACCACAATCGAATTAGCCTCTGCGCAAAAGGTAATTTAATTATTTATTTATCGCAATAACTATTTTTGAGCAACTCTACTGATTCTATTATTATTCATTTGCAGAAAGATATTCTCAATGACATGAATGATCTCAACGGAAAGGGTCTCAATGGAGCACCCGTCTCTAGCAGCATAATGGAACAATTGAGATCCGGTGTTCAGGTAATTTTCATATTAAAATTTTTAATATATATTTATCAATGATTATTTTCATGTTATATATATTTTTGTACAGTTTGCCGATTTGCGTTTACCTCCTGGAATCACTTTGACGAGGGTAGATCCTGCTAAACATCCGCACGTCGTATCAAAACCAAATATTGTAAGATTGTTGATATTTAAAATAATTTATATCTTTAGAAATATACGTTAGCTTTTATGAAAGTGGAATAAGTCACATTTAAATAATTTCTCTTGTTTGATTTATTGCATGATTTATTCCATGTAATTGCGGACTCTAAAGTTGTATTTTTTTATAGCCGTTAATGACGACAAATACTCCGGCAGCGTATCGACCTACACCACCGGCACCACCACCACCGGCTGTTATTATGGTCGACACCGCAAAATTACACGCTGATAGAGGTAATTATTATTAAAATTGAGATAAATAGATCAAAATTGAGATAATTGGAATTAATATTAATTATTTAATGTAGAATCTGGTGCTAATGCCAATCAGGCGATGTTAAGAAGCCCGGAAAGAATAAAAAGTCCAAGAAAAAGTTCAAGAAGGGTCAAATGTATGCTCAACCGTTGCCCGGTGCCGCAGGCTCGACCACACTCAAACTGCCGTCCCATCAATCTGAAGACGGACCAAAAATGGTGACGCTAAGAAATCCAATGTTCCATTCTTCGATGCCCTCGGCCGGAGTACCGTCTATGCAACAGCCTAATAAACGTATCAACGATATCAGGATACCGGATCCAATCCCGATGCCGCCTAATGCATCGTGTCAAGCAACTATCACTCCCACTTCCAACGGAATGTACACCATCAGGAATCCATTGATGTCGATTGTTCACCAGCAGAACATGATGGGAATGAATTCTCTCGACAACTCGAGTCCGTTGCTCTTAATGTCGAACCAACATCTCAACGGATCGGCTCCTCAATCGTATATGACTGAAAAACAAGTTCCTAACAACGTAGATGACAAAGATGCCAATCAAAATCATTCCATGGCCGATTTGACCAGTAGATTATCGGAAATTAGCTTCGAACGAAAAGTAGACGTCGATCACGGCGTGAAAGAAACAAAACCGAACGACGAATATAAATACAATTTCATTCAAAACTGCGAAAATCAAAGTGTCCAGCAAGGGCACAATGTAATTAACATAGAAAGAATCATTTCACCGAGTCCAAATAAAAATATGATGAACGAGAACGGCTGCAATACGACAATGAACTCTTTGCACTCGCCTACGAGCGAGAGAATGTGTCCGAAACCGATCGGAACTCCGTTCACGTTGAGCCAAGTGAACGGAGACGCTTCGAAATTAGATATGATGACCGACCCGACGGAAGTGGAACAGCCCGAACCGCAGAAATTCTATACCCCGTTCGGCCCCACTGACGCCGATAAATCATTCGGGTCCATGGTGTATCAGCCGTATGTCTGCAGCAGCCCGGTAAGTCGGAAGTGATTTGATTGTTATACGTTACACCAAACATTTGTTGTGAGACATTTGATAGACAACAGAAATTAACACTTTTTTTTAGGACATCATAGATATTTGGTCTAATAATCTAGAATCGGACATTTGTCAGGATGACGATCCGACATTGTTGCCTTCCATTTTCCATGGAATGGGAACGTCATTTGGATTAATTGATCCGAACACATCGTCCGCACAGCGGGTACTGTGAAATTCAATAATTATTCGCATTTCTCTTTTCTGTTCATGATTTTATTTTCAGTTTATCTGGAAAATTATTGTGAATTTTTTTATGTCAATTCGAACGTAAGAAAAATTGGTGCCGGAGTGTTAATAAAAATTATTTCGTTTCATAAAAAAATATTGCAATTGCGATCATTTTCCAGACAATTCATTTTGATTATTTTTTATTTTTGTTTCAAATACAATTAACGGTTTATTTGCAAAGTCTTCAAATATATATCTGTGGAGTGAGACGGATTTTTCCACATAATTATTTAATAAATGTCACAGGAGCAGTTTTTGAGGTTTCCGTTTACTGTCCACACTGCCGATGTTTGTCGACTCTGCAAATAAAACCATAATTTATTCGTTAGCACTGATTTTTGTTTCCTCATTGCAGTTGGATAAGCCCGCTCAGCCGATAACCAAAATGAACAATCACGAAGATCTGAAATCAAGGCAAAACATGCCGCCGGTCAATTCCCTATACTATCAACAGAAGTCTTACGTTGGTCCTCGAGATCAAACCTCTTACTCAAAGGGATGGTGCAGCTCTTTAATTAATCAGCAAGATAATCATGGATACAACAATCAGCCGAGAGTTCCTCAGATGAACCACACTCATATACCCAGCATGCCTACTACTTTGATTAGTACGCCGAATTCAGTTTACATGGGCTCTAATTCCAATTCTCCGCCAGATTCCGGAAAAAATGTAAATTCATACACATCGGAATATGCCTATAATCAGCAAGCACAATCCAACGCAATGAAGCCTGGAATGCACGTGTATAACACTCCGATGCCAATTGGCTCTGGCGATGGGAACTATGCAAAATATTCCAATCCACCCAACCCCGAGAATTTCAGAAGACACAAGGAGTATCTGGAAGGAAGGAACGCAGAAAATTCGACAACGTGGAATAATATATTCTCCGGAGACAACATAAATAATAGTTTTGACGACGATTCTAGTTACATAGATGATTCATTACATTCTAATGCAAATCCCGCTATTCACGGTGCTATCGGAAGCCATAGATTGCCGAACGGTCTCGAGAAGGATATGTATTTTACAGGTAATTATTTTTC
>JAGXCT010036319.1:0-21011 GCA_022495035.1 Philopotamus ludificatus | reverse complement strand
TTTGCATTTTTCAAATCAACTTTTTTTTTTCGTTTACCGCGTTGAAAGGGTTAAATGTATTCATGACGTATCTAAAAAAATAATTTAAGATAGAAAATGCATAATCTTTCTATTAGCAAAAATTCTACATGTGTAATCACATTTTTTTTTTGGAGAAAAAGCTCCTAAATTTATTGTCATTTTGATCCAAATGAAATTTATCTATTCACATACATTGCGTATGCATTTATATTTATTTCTAAGTATTACGATGTGTCCATAGTTAAGTAATAATGAAGGTATTTGGTATCGACGTTTATACTTTCACATAAAATTAAGCTTTGACAATTTTTCTAAGTGCGACGGTGGAGTATGATTTTGGTCGCTCAATTGGGAATCCGAGGGCTCTGGACCAGACCAATTGGGCGAGTACACCGAGGGCGCGGGATACACCGAACAATACGGTGTAATAATTCATCTCCTTCATTCCATAATACTGAAAATAAATAATAAAAAATTAAACATCATTCATTTTTGTCGGATCTTTAATTGATTTTGATTGATTGGTTAAATTTACCTGAAGCAAAACACCGGAATGGGCATCTACGTTCGGCCATGGGTTCTTAACCTTGCCCAACTCTGTAAGAATTGGAGGAACGACTTTGTAAACATTGGATACCAGACGGAAGAGCTTGTCGTCGGGCAAATGTTTAAGAGCGAACTCGCGCTGGCAGGTGTACCTGTAAATAAATATATTATCAGAGATTGTTCAACCGCTATGGACACACTGGTGTGACAACTGTCAATTCACCGCATATGCTAGCGACATATATCACATTGTGTGAAAGTTATTGAAATAGGAATGTATTCATACGATACATCGAATCGAATCATATAACTTCTATGGTCACCCCGGGGTGACGAGTGATATATTTATCCAAATTAATCGAGCGGTTGAAGAATAATATTATTATTATTATATAAATAAATTCTGATACCAACCTCGGGTCAGTTTTTCTCAGTACAGCGTGTCCGTATCCAGGAACTACTTGTCCCGATTTCAAGGTCTTCCAGATAAACTCCTTAAGCTGATCTTCAGTTGCGTCCTCTCCGATTTGTTTGCGGAGTTTTTGGAGCCATACAAGCACCTAAATAATTAACAATGAAACGTTACGTTGCGAAATATATATAAATTGAATCGTAACAACATTGATTTATATATTTTTAACCTCTTGATTGGCCAATCCGTGGAGAGGTCCGGCGAGGCCGTTCATACCGGCAGCAAACGACAGGTAAGGATCGCTCAGAGCTGATCCGACCAAGTGTACAGTGTGAGCGGATACATTGCCGCCTTCGTGATCACTACGAAAAATAAAGAAAAAAATGTTTATTATTAAATATAAAATAGAGCAAACACATCGCAATAAGAAACGCGGTAAAATAATCATAATAATGCGATAAGAATGAGCTGCGCGTTAATAGAATATATTCGTTAATTATTCATTTATATTCGCATGCCTGAGAATTACCTGTGGATCGTCAAGTACAGCCTCATAAGTTCGGTAAATTCGGGATTGTCATAACCCAACATTTGGGTGAAATTTGCTGACCAATCTTTGCTTGTATCGATAGCGCCGATACCTTTACCGTCTCTGTAAGTATTGCGGTAAATGGTAGCCGCTACCACCGGCAGTTTGGCAATCAGGTCCATTGTGTCCTCATATATGTACTGCAAAAGATTTTAAAATAAATAAATTTAGGAAAAACACCAGGCCTCAATATGGATATCGTTAAACGGTAAACAAAGCTACATTTCTGGAAGTGAGTCGGAGACGATTCATAAAAATATCACTGTGATTATATTTAATACGGAATTAATCGTTGAAACTCAAATCCAGAAAAGTGCACAAAAATATTCAGAACAAATGTGAATTAACGCTGCAAAATATTTATAGATATACTAAGTAATAGTAAATTATCATAAACGCTATGCATTTCATCTTAAAATTCATTTTATAATCTTAATTTTAAATAAATTTATTATTAACTCGTGTTCGACGACAAAACTACTTTTCGATTTAGTTAAAACAATATAAATTTGTACTCGGAGCATCACTTCTGAAGAATTTCATAGAATTCGTCTATTCTTTCGATTTACGTTGTCAAAAAACTATCCAATTCAAAGTCTTTAGCATTATGCAACATAGTAAAATATCGTGTCTTAACGAAACTATTAATTTTTGACGAATGATAACATTTTCTCGTTGCACAGCTCATTTTCTCAAACGAGATTATCAACATTTTTAAAACATCTAAATTATTTCGCTGCGGCATCATTCTCTTGAGCGAGATTGTCAACTTTCTACTAAAATTTTCATTTTTTTCGGCTCATTTTCTTGGACAAAATTATACATTTTTGATCAAACATGATAATTTTCTCGCTGCACGGCTCATTTTCTCAAGCGAGATTATCTATATTTTAATCAAATATCATAAAAGTGTATGATTTATTAATAATAACATATCTGACGTTTTTTTTGTTATAATTGAAATATATTTTTGAATACTATTCATATAAACTAAATGAATGAATACAAAAACCAGGAATAAATCGTATACTAAAACTTTATGTAACATGTGTATCGATTCAGTAATAAAAGTTTAATGAAACAAAAATCAATATGTACTTCAAACAATCGTAGACTCATTTTTCAATTTATTATTTACATTCAGCATCATGCGATTCCTTTCAATTTTAAATCATTTTGTATTCAAGATACCTTGGCTATTCGGTTACCACAACCATGTTCACATTGAAAAAATGTTTAAATTTTTCTACTGTATATAAAGCGTTGTTGACATCTAAATTACGTGAGGGGACCATTTAAAAATCGCTGCAAAATTACATAATGGGAATAACTAATAAAGCCACATATGTTTTTATAACATTAAAACAATTCTCGAGACATTGACCCTAAAAAAAAACTGTTTTTATAAACGTTTATTGTTCTCATGTACAATCCATGATTCACAACGTTGTTGATCATTGCACACTCGCAGACAACCGCTGTATGCAAATTGTGTTTAGATTATAATCTACATCAATGATATCCAGAGGACAAAATTTTTATGATTATATTTTAATAAAACATGTGCTAGGTATGTATAAAATAATAAGTGGAATTTATTAATTTTGATAGTTTGATGTGTTGATATACTTGTGCCTGACGTATCTTGACATTGGTTGTCATATTGGATGCTTACTTTATTAATTGTTAACCTTCGAAAAGGTTTTGCGTGTATTCGTTGATATTTTTAATTTTGGAAAAAAATTAAAAACTTTGGAAAGAATTTTTGGAAAAAAAAACAGAGTTATGACACCGGCCATGGCTTTCTGCAACTTTTTCACAATTAAAAAGATGAAAAAACTAAGTAAGAACTTAATTTTTCCAACATAGAGGCGAGAGGCACTGAATCGCAATGCCGAAAATTTCATTCCAAAAAATCTTCCAAGATTGGAAAAAATGCTAGCACATGCGTATGATGTTTCTGATGAATAAATCAATATTTTTTAATAATAAGAAAATTCTGCATATTTTTTTTATCAAACCTCGATTTAATTGCGCGACATTGTATAATAAAATAACAATGGAATATTAGTATAATGGAACATGACCGTATCATAATTCTTTTAACTGTACGTGGTATTGTTTTTTATTGCCAAGTCTCTAATTCTTAAAACTAGAATCGAATATTGATGAATATAAAGTATTTTCCAAGGAAAACTTTTATCAAGTATATATTGTTTCATTTATGGAATCGTTCAAATATTATTAGGGATCATCATATTTTATTGTAAGCATCAAGGACAATCGAGCTATCATATTTAATTAGATCTGAACTTTAATACTCAAATGAATCATCACCAAACATATTTCATCTGTTTAATTATTTTTTTTAATCGGTGTAAACGATAGATAATAAATATAGAATCGGATATGCATACCTCCCAATATTTTGATTTGTGGACGCCCTCCGAGTAAGCTTTGGCGAATTTACTCTCGCTATTCAATGCGGTAATAGCGCTGGAAAATTGAGACATCGGATGTACTTTTTCAGGCATGTTGTTTAAGAGTGTGACAACATGTGCGGGTAATTCGGCTCTGCAAAAATTATATAACAATTATAAATAAATGTATATGCGATAAAAATACAAATTAAATAGAAGTTTAATTGACCTGTTGGCCCATTCCTTAGATAGAGCTTTGACTTGGGCTTCTGATGGCACGTCTCCGGTGATGAGCAGCCAGAATAGACCTTCGGGGAGGGGTTCGGCACCGCCCGCCGCTTTCGGCAACACCTTCTGGCATTCGGGAATGGATAAGCCGCGGAAACGGATACCCTCATCCGGATCCAACACAGATGTGTCACAGATTAATCCTTTAATCCCTCGCATACCGCCATACATCTATAAAACAAATACGTTAATTACGGATAAACTAAATTTGGTCAATAAAAAAGGATGTACGTACCATGTCGATGGTGACATCTCCGAGCTTGGTGCCGCCATAGTCTTTCTTGAAGGCTTTCACGGCTTCTTGCTCGGCCGGGATCTTCTCTTGAAGAACCGCTTTTAAATCAGTGCTTTCAGCACTTATTTTACGGCTGAATATTGATACAGACGGAAGCACCTTCTGCAAATACATAAATAAAAATATAACTATTGCATAATTGTATATAAAATTATATCAATAACGGTTGCCTATTATTTTTTATAACGTTGGCGTTTGTCCCAATCTGAGTTTCGGCATCGCCCGCATAGCAATCACATTTAAATCGCACAGACGAAAATTATGCGGCATTATGTCACGAGTAAAGAGCAGACGATTCGATTATAAAATGCACGAATAAGAGATAGCGTTCTATAATAGAATATGCACATCGATGAAAATTGGCAACGTGCCATATACCGGATATAATCTAAACAAACATAAAAATAATATGGAATCTGACAATAACAATTTTGTCATTCGGTATATTTGATATTTCTGGATTTACACTGTTGGCAACACGGCATTGAAATAAATAAATAAATATTGTCCTGTGTCCAATACGCTCGACCATCCTTAAAATAAGGATTATATTACTAGTACGGATTAGGATATATAATGAGATTTGGCATTAAATCTGGAATAATCATATATATTGTTATGTAACAGATTGGTGTTGAGTGGTTTGATCGAATCAACACATTTGAATTATAGATTAATATTCCTCAACTGTCAGACGATTCATTTCAATTCTTTATTAATTCACGATACCTAAAGTATTATCTGATTGTCACTATCGTGCCGACCTTGAAATCTCAGTTGTATTTTAGCACGGTTACATAATTTTTTTGTACATAGATTAAAATGTGGGGTTTTTTGTTCGCCAAAAGAGGAGCGCGGATTCGCGAACGCGCCATAAAAAAAAGTGCAATTGGCACCGCGGCTCGTCGATACCTTCCTCCATCGCGACACGTTCACCGACCCACGGTTTAATTATATACATCCAAATGCATTCGAGTCTGGCGCATGTATCTAGCCAAAGTCGATCTATTTCTAGAAGCTAACAAGAAATCGCAACCGAGCTTGCAGAGATGATTCGCGAATCCCAAACGCATCCGCGTTACGTGAGAACGTGACGTAATGTCGTAAGATTATATCGATACATAGTAATTGAAGCTCGACTGGACTTCCGATTTTGATAGAAATCAATGTTGACATCAGAAATTACACGATAAGAGCTTATCACAGTGGCCCGGGCATGACACTAGAATTATGCAATCCATAATCTATTTGTAATGCGCGTGTCTATCACTATATACCATCGTTTGACTGCAGAATAGCAAAAGTAAGATGGTGCGGTGACCTTGGAAACGACCTCATATGAGGCGATGTTAAACAATCTCTGCAAGCAAGGGATCGTTGGAGTATCTGCAGTTGGCGACTTCAAGATCTTGTAGTGCAGATCGCTTCGTTACTTAGTAGTATGGCTAGAAGCCAAACGTGAATGCTTTGACAATACATTGTCCCCGAGTCTCGAGAGCGGAACGGCAAGAACATGAGTAGGTTGAGAGTCACACGATAGAGTACTGTTGCTAGACATCGAAGAGGGATTTTCTCCTTCATCCATTGATCGTAAAAGGGCTGCACAAAGACGTCAACAATATTATATAGAAGGAGAAATCAATGGTATCGACGAAATAAGGCGTAGCCTGAGAGAAGCTTTAATTTCTTCTAAGAAAAAAAATCAAAATTTACATGTAGCGGCATGCCCATTGCGATTAAACTATGCTTATTTTCCTCAAAAGAGTCATGCATATGCTATGTCGAAGTGCCATGCTTTTTAGTGAGAAATATAGTGTAAAAATCCTCCAATTTCTAGCCTCCTTCCATCATGCTGATAACGGACAATAACCAGATTAAAGCGCTTTGTTATGAGCTATGTAACATTACAATTTCTTCATAAGGAGCGAGAGCTTCTGGAGACACCAAGTTCGCATTTAGCAAATCGTGGAGGAGAAAATGGAAGGCAAACGATTGCTGGAAACATTCTGAACCAACTGCATCGGTTTGGAAGGTCCAGAATTGTTCCAGTTCGCCAAAAGTAAACAAATTTATAGAGACAAGACAAGGACAAGTAGATCGCCTAAGTCCGCAAGCGGATGAGACGGTACTGACGAATCAATAGCACCTATATGTACAGATGAACTAGAAACGTTGTCTAGACAGATGCCGATTTATTGATTTAGGATGAATCTGTACCACAAAGGTGCGGACAGAGCCACAGAACGTAATTGAAGTCTTTACATGTCAAACCAAGATAATCTAGCTTGGCTGACATGTAGATGTTGCAGACGAAGGGGTCTGTAGATCGCGAAATAATGCTGAGAGTTGAACAGATGTATTTGAGGCATCCGGTACAAAAATTAAGAAGTTGTCTGACAATAAAACGACTAGACGCTGATGTTATGTGTCAATATCAATCGAAGGTGTTAGCGAAGACGAATTAAATTATCTCGATTGGGACTGTGACCGTTGACACGGCGATACTCGGATCTTTAGCCATTCGTATCGCTCACCAATAAACGATATGCGCAAATCAAGTTCGACATTTTCGTTAGAACGTTGATAGATTGCATGGGTCGGGGGGCCAAGAGTACAAAACGATACACCGACGAATAGCGGCGCCGATAAGAATACCTCTATTGTTGGTAAATGAAAAAAGTTAATATTAAACGGACGTGTGCGGAATGAGCGACGGCCATCCGCGTCCACTTTTGGAATTCGCACGAGTATCGACGACCCACGTTGCGAAGACCAATCACGCCCACAATGGACTTAACACGAAAACGACAATAGATAAAACTGGTAGATTTTAGACACCATCCCATTTTTTTGCGACAAAAAACAATGCCATCGTTTTAAAAACACCTTTCTTCAATCTGTTCTGACTTTCGTCTGATGAGAAATCGTGAATCTTGACTCTGGCACAGGAAAACGCACAACGTCTAGCAGATTCCTTAAAAATATCAAGAAACTTACGATATTGATTCTTCTAGGAGGCGAGTAAGGCATACATTTTAAAACTGCGAATGAAGTTAGAACAGAGTTCATCTCAGAACATCTAGCCAAAAAAAACACGACGATAAAAATGACAAAAACTCGTCTTAATTGAGTCATAGTTACATAAAAATTGAACTCACTATGATTATAAGAAGGTCATCTTCTCTGAAGAATCAAAACTCTACTCAATTGGACCGGATTCAACGAAAATCCAGAGCCGTTACAATAAACTCGTATTTACAGATGATTAGGAAACTGCGCATCGAGCTAAATTTTACGTTTTTATCGAAGTTAATGTCAATTTTTATTGGTTTTACTTCCTTTGGAAAAAAATCAATCATGTTGAAGATTGCAGAATACAGAATTAATTTAGATGAGTCGCTTACGTGGGCAGGAAACAGTCACGACTTATAATTAATGAGAATTTATCGTGTGCGAGTCAAGAAATAAGGAAAAAAAAAACGAAAATCAATTCATAAACAGTTTTTTAATATCGTTTGAAATAATGTCCTTCAAGTAGCCAAAATAAAAACCGTCAAGTTGTCAATCATATTCTTGGTAAAGCGTGATTGTATTGATGGAGGCGTGCGCTTCGAGGGGCCGCGCGTGTACCTCGCTTTACGGCCGTGTTTTTTACTGTTGCAAAGGTCGATCATGAGATTTGGTGTTCGAATGTATGTCAAGATATAGTCCAGCGTAATGCCGAGCGATCGTTGAGCCGCATAGACAAACACAGATACGTAAATAGACGCTTCTTAACATTTTTTTCTATGGAGTTTGCTCTCCAGCGCGCCGTCGAAAATAGATCCGAAAGGGTTAAACCCTGACTGTCAGATGTTACACGCGGACTGACCTCCATCGGATGACCTCGGCCAGTTTCCATGACTCAGACTTTTTGTACCAGTGGTTTTTTTTTTATCCGTTTTGCCTACATACTCGAGTGTTCGAGCCGTTCGTTTCGAGGTTAAAATTCATAGATAGGCTTGGTAAATGAGGTATGCTAATTGCATGCCTCGAAAAAAACTAATAATTGTCCGAGCCGCGAGGAGACGAGCGTCATCCACGACACTTCCTCATAGTCAAAATCTAATAAATCATTCCATCACGGCAGCAAGTACATAATATCGTGTACGTGCTAAATCACATTGCGGAGACGTTCATCCATCATCCGGAATCCGGTGCAATTATTGCAATCGTCGCGATAAAATAATTGAAGCTTATCAAAAATGCAATTGTCGTTCTGCTAATGTTGGATTCGACTTAGTTTACGCATTAAAAACATATTTTTAGAACAATGATTAATATTGACGACAAATATGTTAATTTGTTTTATCAGCTATACAAACAATACTCGGCCACATACCATATATCATCTATATCGCTTGGAATGACTAGTCCCAGTGACATGAAGAAGAAATTTGTATCTCTTTGGACGTCTCGACTTTTCAAAGACATTATAGAATAGTGACCTAACCTTGACAATAGGGAAAAATAAACGGTTGGTAAAGATCCCATGGACAGAAAGCGTTAAAAATTGTTATATAACTTCTTCAAAATTTGTAGAAGCAGCTGGACACCGTTAAAATTAATCGGGGATTCCAGATTCAAATAAAGACCTAACCTAACAATGTCAATAGCGAAAAATAAACGGTTGGTAAAGATACTATGGACAAAAAGCGTTAAAAATCATTCTTCAATTTATTCAAAATTAGTAGGATCAGCTGGACACCGTTAAAATCATTCGGGAATTACAGATTCAAATGAAAACTAAACCTAAGCTTGCTAATTGTAAGAAATAGACGATTGGAAAAGCGTTGGTACGATTCCAGGTGCTAAGAAATCGTTCTTCAACTTCTTCAAAATTAGTAAGATCACCTGGATACCGTTAAAATCATTCGGGAATTACAGATTCAAATGAAAACTAAACCTAAGCTTGCTTATTGTAACAAATAAACGATTGGAAAAGCGTTCGTACAATTCCAGGCGCTAAAAAATCGTTCTTATATTTGTTAAAAATTAGTAGAATCAGCTGGACACCGTTAAAATCATTCGGGGATTACAGATTCAGATGAAAACCTAGCCTAACCTTGCTAATAGTAATAAATAAACGATTGGAAAAGCGTTGGTACGATTCCAGGCGCTAAGAAATCGTTCTTCAATTTGTTCAAAATTACCTGGAGCAGCCCGGACACCGTTAAAATCATTCAGGAATTCTTGATTCAGATAAAAATTGTCTGAAGTAGAAGCTTCTGTAGACCATCTTGTAGAGCAGATTGGGTAGAGAGTGAAGTAGAACTTTCGTGGTTCCACAACATTTGTAAATGGACCAATCTGAACGATCTAGAATTGGTTCACATTGATAACAATTTTGAAAATACCACCTAGTAGCTAGTCCGATTTGAATAAAACACCTTTTAACGAGCGGGGAGTTTATCATTTTCCCAATTATTGTTTCTAGTTTACTGATTGATCATTAATGACGTCAATAGTTGATTACCGAAATCATCGAACATTGCACGCACTTACGATCAGAACAAACGATTTTTTTTTTAATCTACGTTTTATCGCCATAATTCAACATTAGAACAGACATATCGATTCAACTATTAAACTTTAAACCTAGATAATCTATTTTTATATTATTTTATCTATTTCGTGGGCGGTTAAAGTTTCATATGCGATACCGTTTTATGATGAATCGTATATTGAAAACCATGACGATGGATGGATGTTCTAAAAAAAATGCGATTACGCAAGCGCGGCAATGTCGCGAAAAGCGTGTCTAGGTCGAGAGCTCAATGCAATGTATTATATAATAATAATTGTTGGAGTCGCGCGGCGATGTGCATACGCACGGTGGTGTGCGCGCGGCGGTCGCACCCCCGCCCCCGAGTTGACTCTGCAAGGCGCCGCTTCGCGTTCGCGCGCTTATTTAGCGCAATTTACGATAATCCCCGTTACATTACTGTCGAGTATGCGTGACTAAACGCGACACATAACACACAACGACCTCGTTCAATGCAAATAAATACAATTTCTGGCAAATGCATCACATGATGACAGCGGCACGGTCACACAATGACAATTGTCATGTATATTTGTCGTCCCATTATATTCTCGGATTATAATTAGATTAAATATCGTCGATTTTTAAGGCTTCCAATGGAATAAAAGTGCATAAAATCATCACCGTTTCGTGAATGCATTACGGAATAAGGTCGAAATGTCAATAATATTGAAATAAAATTGTGTCGGTCACCGTGACCCTAACCTTTCGATGTTTGAGGGTTAACCAAACAGGTTTTACCGGGGGGCATAGGACGCAAAATGAATATGTATGATGATGATGATGATATAACCGAGGATTTGAAGCGATACGCAAGTGTTTTTTATGTGCAAATTAATGAGATTAAGGCCAATTAAAGCTTTGCTAACCGTTATCAGTCACAACTCGTGATATTTATCTAGCTTTATCTGATCTGCAGAGTTATTTTTATCTTTAAATTATAAAAAAAATATATATTTGAATCGATTTTCACGTCTTCTGGATTACATATTTAGCAATATATCATGCTGTCAATCAATGTCAGGTGCGTAAAATTCGATTTCTTTAATTTTGGGATTATTTATAGATAAGGATACGCTTTATGTAAGCACAGATATATATCATTGATTTATTTTCTAGGTATTCCGACAATGGGGAGTATACCTGAATCTGATCTCGGATATACCTGTTGTTGGGGCGCTTTTTTTTGAAAATGGAATAACTGCATTTTGTACCAAGAAGGCATTCCAATTTTAGAGCCGGCTCTCCCCAACGTGCAAACCCAAGGGTTAAATATAAATAAACCCGATACATGTTACATAACATGAATGAAAATACTGAATTGTACGAGAACGTGCCAATTTGCAATATTTTGAGAGATATCGCGTAAAAAAAATATATGGTTAATTATGTAACACCTGCGCTAATGAAATGTGTTCTCAAGATGAAGCGGTCCGAAGTTCAAATGTGACCAAAAAAATCTAGTATACCGCATACGCACGCGTATGTGTGTGTGTATGGGTTTGACCATTTTTACAGGCGCCATATATTGTCTTGATATTTAAAGTGCGCGAAAAATCAATGCGCGCCCAATCGCCCAATGATTTTTTGCGCGAAAATTCTTTTGAGGTTATATATCGATTATGAATGAAAAATGCGCGAAAACGCCCGTGCGACTATTTTACAAATCGTTTCGCGCACAAACGATAGTGTGTGCGCTATCTGAGATAGTTGCGATGGGTTTTTTTTATAGTTTCGGATAGATTCGAAATTTTGGCGTGAATTAAATTTGCGCAACTCACCGGTGCTTCTGGCAGTTTGCGAATTATCCTAGCGAGGGCCATCGTCGAGATCGCGGTCGAGTGTGTACTGCACGGACGACGAACACGCGGCAACTGCGATCGAAACCCCAACGCCAAACGCACTCGAGCCGATAATGGTGCTTCGGTGTTGCCAGGCGTCAGTTCAAAAAAAAGGCGACCACCGGAAGTGACCGCAAGGTCGAGAGCGCGAGCCCCAAGCTAGCGCGCCCTAATCGAGCACGTCACCCTTCGAATCTTCAATCTAAATGTAAACGATTTGATAAACATATAGCATTTTAATCCAGTGGATGTTATGCTTAATCGCAAATGAGCGTGGGCTGTGATTGGATAGATGAAAAACATTTTTTTTAAAACGAGCCGAGCCTATGGGGTCTATTTGGGACCCCAAGCTTTTCTCGAACAACTCTTTTAACCGCTTCAATACCGTAAGGCCACCGGTGGCCGCTGTCTTTGCATATTAACGCTCTATTTATTTATATAATTTATTTTTTAAAGTCAATTGTGTTTTTATGTAGACACCCTTTTTATCAAACACGCGGTATATAAATGTTTCTCAGCTTCAAACCTCGTGGCACTGAAACGGTTAATATAAATCCTACATGTCACAAACTTTTTGTATTTGTCTAAAATAATATAAATAATCATTGTCCTTTATTGTCTGTAATTGAAAAAAAAAAAAACAACGATTCATTTTTTTATCGCTCCGTACCGGATACGAATGAGAAATAACATCGCGCATGTGCAAGTGCAATTGAGTTGAGTTCGCGCGTCACTTACGCGTCATATTGATTAGTAAATATATCCAAATTATGGAGCATATCATGAGTAACTATTTTAATTCTTATATAAATCCATTTTTAAAACAAATATCAAAGTATTGACGAAGAATTTACAAAAATCTTGACTTGAAATGTTTGGGGTCTATTTTCATACATTCATTTCATATCAAATATACCCCATCGGCCAGAACCGTTGGTTTCGAGCCGCTGTGATGGATCAGTTATACCGATCAGTGCCGATGATTTTTCTCGAATAACTATTTTAATATAATTCCTACATGTCACAATTTTTTTGTATATGTCTAAAAAAGTGCAAAAAACAATAATCATTATTCTTTACATATATATTATATATTATGTGCAATTGCGAAAAAAAAATAAAAACAACAATATTCGATGCTGTTGTCACGCGCGCGATGTATTTTCTCGCGCGCATCCGTTACGATGTGACGTGCTGCGAGAGCTCAGTCTGACACTGACGAGTGTTGTCGTTTACGCATCGTATTGATTAGTTAAAAAATCTTAAATATCGACCAAGTTATGAAGCACATCATGAGTAACTATTTTTATGCTTAGATAAATCCATTTTTAAAACAAATGTCACGGTATTGTCGAAGAATTCATCAATATCTTGACCTAAAATATTTGGGATATTTCATACAAAATAGACCCCATCAGCCGCGACGGATCGGTTATACCGAGCCATGCCGATGAAGTATATTGGATAGCCCAAGCTGTTGATTTTTCACGAAAAACTCTTTTAATATAAATCCTACGTCACAACATGTTTGTATTTGTCAAAAAAAGTATAAAAAATAAATATTATAAATAATCAATCGCTGCTGTTGCCGCGTGCGCGATGTATTTTCTTGCTCGCATCCGGTACGATGTGCCGAGTGCGAGTGAAACGAGACAGACTTCGCATTTATTAGCTACAAAATCTTAAATATCGACTAAATTATAAAGCATATCATGAATAACTCTTTTTATATTTAGAATAATCCATTTTTTAACATTTATGCATAGCTTGGGGTGGGTTAATAAACACCAAATGATTAAATACTACATTAAAAACATATATTTGCTATTAAATTTATTATGCACAGTGAGTTCAAGAATAGTTTTCCCTATAAGGTCAACAATAAACCAACATACATACGTTCGACCTTAAAAATAATATATTTGTGTATTCATGACCACAACATTTGCAGCCTCAATGTCATTAAACTGTTGGTTTTTAATTTCAACCCAATAATATATTCCTCTTTACATTTCATTATATTTAAACAATTGACATAATTCATTTCAATTTAAGCCATCGAGCTTCAATACAATGCTCATTAGATCAATTGTATTATTGAATGAAAAAAGAATAATTTTTAAATAATTTATTGTTACGTATTTTTCAGCGAAAATATTTTTTTGCCACTTGCCACACTTGGGAGAAATCGGTTCGGTGTACGGCACAGGTCGTCAAACTTTTATATGGTGCGATTTGGTGCCGAAATTTATGATGGCTGTCTACTAGAACCGTGTGTTCTAGTGTTAATTATTAGAAAAGTGATAGTAATAAAACGTAAATATACAAAAACAGATCCACATAAATACAAACAACTTATTTTTATTTTTCGTCAAGCGATTAAATATTATTACTATTATTTTTTTATGAACTATTAATCCACTTACTTATATCCTCATTACTGAGGAACGTGACCATGTGCATGATTCTCATTATGGAGTACAATGGACATGGTTTTCATGGGAATATATAGTGCAGTGGTTTTCCGCTGCTTTCTGCACTGCAGTGTTTTATACTGAAGAGCGCTGCTGCCTGTTTTTCAACTTTATTTTCGACAATTATTTTTTTGTGAAATGAAGGTCGTCAGCCCTTTACTCCGTTGTTGACCAGCATCACTGAGAATTCTTCCAAATGGTCATCCATCTACTATCTGCGCTCAGTAGCGCTTAACTTGACAATCACAATTCGATTGTTAACACCTTCAAGTGATGATGGGCAAATCATTATCAATACATATCTTATATTCAGGTTCTTCAGCAAATCTATTTTTATCTCCCTAAGGTTGTCAAAACATCGTCATTAAATGTAGATATTATTTAATCTTCGGAAATAGAAAAACATTGTATGCTGGAGCATCAAGGCCCCGATCATTAGGGGCCCCAAAGACCTTACTCATTACTCTATCGTTAGATTGTTTAATATCAAAACTAAGTAGAAGAGGAAAAGTTTACGAACTATTAGAAAAAAGTTTTAAATTCTAATGGATGTTCTGGGAGACAGCGATTACAAATATTAAATGGGTCTTAGATCATTATAGTGTTGACATAGTAGATGAATTAATATAAAATATTAAATTTAATCTATAACAGAAATTTCATGGACATTTTTACAAAATTAACTTAAAAAAAAATAAGGATCGATTGCAAGAGATCAGAATCTGAATTATTTGTCCATTCTTCTTATTATATACATATTTTTATGACACCCCTCCCAATTTTATGGTAATTGCGGTCTCTGAAATGTAATTAGCAGCAGGCCTCAAAAAACCACCATCCGCCAATGTTTATTTACTATAGCAGGGACTTCCCGCCGATACAGACGTTATGTAATGGTTATGGCTAGGAAATGATAGCGATATACACTTTGTATTATTTTAAAATGGTAAAAAATGTACATAAAGTCGTTGGTTTTTCTCTGCATGTCAAAGAAATACTAAAGAGTAAGATGAGATGAAATCTCGAGAAGAAGAAAATATAATAATATAATAAAAAATAAGAAGATAAGATCATATCATTGAATGATGGTTAATAAATCAAAAATAGTATATCCAACTGAAAACAATCATTATTTCATTTTTTGAGAGATTACAGTAAGAGAGTAAATTATTTTAGACTAACCATGAATTAACACTTAATATATATAATACATATAGAGTTTAATTTATATAAGAAAAATGGCTGTAAATAACGATTATATGTAAAAACAGTAAAGGAATTTCATATTATATTTCTAGCGGAATATTTAATCTTGGTATTGAAGCTAAAATGATATGTTATTGATTTTAAAGAAATCACATTTTTGTCGTTAGTATTGTGCATCATCATGAATTATAGACGTACGAGTGTTTCGGACTTTGTCCATTTTACTCTTGTAGTTTTATTTGTGTATTAAGTATTTAATATACGAATTATTTATTTGTGTATTAATACACAAATATTTATATTTTTATGTAGCCGTGTGTAACAGTCACATGTTATTTTTTTAATATATGATCAACACAATAAAAAACAAAATAATATATTTAAAAATAAATTTAAACATAATCAACTAGTGAAAACAAAAGAAGAGTTAATATAAAAATTACAGAAAGCTAGCCTAACAAGTAACATTGATGAACCAGACACAAAAGCAAAGAAGCCGTTGATATATTTTAGGTTGAGAAGAAAATTACGCATTATTCCACGCCTACGCTTATGAGGATTCTCCGGTTTTTTCGAATAACCTCTCATTTTCAACCGTTTTTTTATTCAATTATTTATCCCGGTAAAGTTTCGTTTCGTTTCGTTGATTATACGAGGGGTATATAACTAAACCAAATGCACTGTTTCAATATTGTTCCATACATGACACGTTGTTGGCCGGCTGATCGACCCCAAACGCTGGTTGGCCACCGCTGGCCTATCGAGTTTCCATAGACAAGTGATCGTCTGGCTGTCGTCGGCGTCTGACATTTGCGGCTCGTCTCGGCTAGTGCTGCCGGCGTTTGGTGAGTCCTTTCCCCAGCGGTTACGCCCCCATTTTCAGATTGATCAGCTGAAACGGAGACTTGAAGTCTGCGCCTCACGTCACTCGCCCCCCTCTGCAAACATGGCGGTACTCCATCTTGCATTGTAACATTGTAACTACCGAGCGTCCATTGTTCCCTTTTACAACCCTTTGTCCTTGAACATTTATTATGGTTCGGCTATTCATTGCCAACGAGCACACATGCATATATATTTGCAAACACCACTACATTTCCGATTATATGTAGATCGAGCAGACGTAAAAAATATAAATGGGGGACAAATATAGCAAAAGAGTGCTTTGTGGACATACTAACACGCATTAAACCTTCAATGCCATCGTGATGATTGTGATGAAACAATCTTTTTACACATGTTTCTTGAATCATCGTCATAAAGAACTAATTTCTTAATCATCGATGCTTCACGACAGCATCATTCATGTGCTTATCGACCAAACCACCAACAGTAATAACGTTCAGAAAATATTGTGGTGGTTGATAATCATCAAAAAGTATTCAACATTTGAATCGGTGTCCCCGTTTTGATCATCGAATATAAATAAACGTATTTATCGATTATTTCTGATTTGTTTTATACAGTTTTATAAAACTATTTTTATTAAAGCTGAACTTTCTCTTACTTTTATAACTTTCTATTATAAGAAAACGCCATGTTAATCCTTAATACTAGGGTTTTATCGCTAAAATTTATATGAACTGATCCACCATTCAGATCATGATGCACTTTTATCGATGAACCGAAAAAAAAATCAATTTTTTTTTTAATAGTTTTAATTTAATTGAACAAAAATTGTATGTTTCAGGTGAATCTTTGGCGAAATGTGTTCTACAATAATTCCAACAGACTTGTTCTTAATTTTGCCGACGCAAGACGGCATCGAAAACGCCGTCTTTGCCAAAAACTCTCATAGGCCAAAGAATGAAGTGCAAGAAGTAATTTACGTCAAAGGCGGAGACCGCGAATCGCCAAAACTTCAAGTACACGATCAAATATTTCAATTTATATCCACGTTATACAGTTAATTATATTTTAATTAAATTTTCCAGTGCACGTATATTGAAATCGACGAGATAAGAAGTCCGGTGAACTCCGTGTTTCTGAGCAAACCAGCATGGTGCTGGGGAGCCGAAATGGGGGCCAACGATCGAAACGTCGTAATCGGCAATATAGCTGTGCTGTCTCGTTTTAACGTAGGCGACGCCGACGCCAGCGTAAAACGTCTCCTTGGCGCCGATCTCGTCAGGTAATTATTATTAAATAATACGCCTCATCATTATTATTGTAGTATAACGGCAAATAATTTTCAGACTCGGATTAGAGAGGGGTTCATCGGCCGAAGAATGCATGGACGTGATTGCGAATTTAATAGAAAAATATGGCCAGGGCGGATCGTGGACCGAACAAGATACGGGAGCATACTATCAGAACTCGTTCGTTATCGTCGATTTGAACGAAGCGTGGCTTCTGGAGACGTGCGGCAAGTTTTGGGCGGCGCACAGGATCGTATCGTCGTACGAACACTTCACCAACGGCTACGTGATACACGGCGACGTAGATATAATGTCGGATAAACTGGCGGAGAATGCAAAAGCGTTAAACCTATGGAATGGAGAGGTAACAATAATTTCTCTTCATTCGATACAATACAGTCGCAGTCATTGAAATGTACTTGGATAAATTTTTCAAATAAATCCTGAAATATCTTCAACTTTTGCAGCCGTGTCAATTTTCATAATACAAGTTATTCTTAAAAATAAGTTTAAAATAAAAAAAAATATTTTGTGGTCTCTTCTTTATGGTTTGAATCTGGACGAGCATTGAATCCACCAAGTTGTTTATTGTTTCTGCCGTTATCTCTTCATTCTAGACCTTTGTTATTGATGTTATTAGTCTTGTAGTTGCCTTGGCCTCTTGTAACGCCCTTCTCCATTTTATTCGGTCTCGCCTCACCTTGGTCTTCGTTTCCTCCGGGTACAGGAAAGCTTGTTAATCATAAGATTTAATGGCAGCTGACTGTCCTCCATCCTTGACATGATGACTGGCTCACCTGAGTCTGGCCACTCTAACGACAGCTATATCCTTGTATAGTCAGTACAGCTCTTCGTTGCTTCGGATACGCCATTCCTCTTTGTCGAATATGGCTCCAATTATTCGTCTCTGAATCCTCTTCTCCAGGATATCCAGTTGTCGTTCATCTTGTATTGTTTATCTGTATGTTAGGACAGGCCTGATAAAGGTCATGTAGTCTTTTTTGAGAGAAATTTCTAATGTAGATGCTGTTAAAGATCAAAGTAGCACCGGTTTGTCAGCATGTTCTTCTTTGCACTTGGTCCTTCTAAACTGGTTTCATTATTATTTGTGATAAGTGAGCCGAGATATGCGAATTTCTAGACGGCCTCGAAGTTGTATTCTTTGACTCTCAGGGGTTCAAGGATTCGTCCTTGGCATTTGGATATGTATTTTGACTTGATTACGTTGATGCTCAGTTCCATGCCAATTGCCGTTCTCATATTTCACTGGCATGCATTTTTGAGAGACGCCCGAGATCTGGTCACAATGTCTATGACGTCCAGAGGAGATAATTTTTCTCTAGTCTTCTTTAGTCGAGTTCCGTAAACTTTTGCCCATTGGATTCTATTAGTATGCATTTGTGTCAGAAAAGGTGGTTTTTTACAATTGATCTTGCAATAAAATTTTCCCTAAGCCTTCTCCGTACCGCTTCGACACTGACTTCGGTTCCTCCACCTCCAATGAACTCTGTTCTTATATCTATCACAGTTTTAAATCAGTTGCTTGAGGAGAACCTTTTTAAAAGACGATTTTCTCGAGCAATTATCTTCCGCTTTGGTCCTGTTCCTGATTTGCGCTTTTTTGTTTTTTGGAATATCTTTATAAATCTAGTTATATAGAAAAAAATCATATATTTTACATGAAAAAAAAGAAATTAATATTTTTTTTGCCCTAGTACATTTCAATGACCGTTACCATAGATATGTTATTAACACTTATATTAATTCAAGGGTCAATTCGATTTCGGCAAATGTTTTTCCATCTCGGTGGCGAACGGATGCAACAACGACGGCGATCACCTTCTAGAAACGATCGCCGACAAGCCGGCGCTCAACATCACGGACATATTCGACGTTTTACGCAATAAAAAAAATAATATCTGCCATTCGGCGGACGATCTGTATCCGACGCAAGCCAGCTTTGTACGTTTACACATTTAATTTTTATATACGGTTTTTACGTGCAGCGGATTCAATAGTTTAAATCTACGTTTCAGGTATCGTGTCTGTATGAAAATGCGCCGTCTCTGCATTGGTTCACGGCGACGCCCGATCCGACTGTTTCCGTGTTTAAACCTTTCGTCTTTACTCCAAACGCAATAACTTCCCAATACACTGTTAGCGCTCGCGACGACGTAAGTTATTTTTTACAAGCATTATGCGTTTTTATTGTTGAATATTGGCTATTTCTCTGTGCATTTATGTAAGTTTTCATTTGTAGCCGATGCATCGTCATCAACTGTATTCTCTACATTCGAATCAAAACTTTAACGAGTCTCAGATGACTCTGGATTTGTTGCGCGAAATGGAAATCGGATGCGTGTCGGAACTCACCGATTATATTGAGAAGTACGATGCGGAAATGGCCAACTACGACGAATTGGACGAAATCATGAAAGATTGCGTCGAGACCGAAGTAAAATTCTATCGTTAATTCGAGCGCTCGCATTATTTTTATTAAGGGCTCGCTCACAAACGCCACGATAAGTAATTGAAAAATTTATTACATGATCTTTTTAGCGATGCTTGTAATGTTTATTTTCCATAAAATTTCCTGTATCTTCTATAATGTCCGTACCATACGAATATATATATCGAAAACCAATTTTTTAAAATACGACTATCGTTACGTATGGATGGAACATTATATAATATGCCTATAAATATATATTTATATATTAGGAGGACCGAAAAGTAATGATTTTTTTTCGTTAATAAATGAAAAACATTTATTAACGAAAAAAAATCTTTAATACTAACCAATAAAATAGTTTACATCGTTTTCCAACACTTTTTGCTAGTCAGTGTGAAGGCAGTTGTTCGATTCCCTTTTTAAAAAAGTCCTTTAACTTTTTACCTCTTAATGTATGCTCTAACGATCCGAAAAGGTGGTAATCCGACGGAACGAGATCCAGTGAATAAGGTGGATGAGATAAAAGTACCAATCCAAGCTCCCTTATTTTTTCCTGTGTTATTATTGCAGCGTGAGGCCTCGCATTATCGGGTTGAAGGATCTTTTTTTTGTTATAGACCAAAACAGATCCTTCCAGACCTTCTTTATTTTATAGTGAGGTCGAGGGGTCGGAACAGGGACTTTTCCGATAGAAAGCCATTGTTTTTTTCGTACAGGATTATTGTATAGCACCCACTTCTCATCT
>JAGXCT010036318.1:48987-112883 GCA_022495035.1 Philopotamus ludificatus | reverse complement strand
AATTTCCAACACAGAAGTGCGTTGAATAGAGGTGTTTTGCTTAAAATAATATATAACTTAAAAATCCATATTCAATTGTTTGTAAAAATGAAAGAATATCCATTTCCCCAATTCGAAGATATGTAATGGATGTGTGATTTTGCCTTTCTCGTCGATATAACTCAGTATTTGAGTAACTTAAACATGGAACTTCATGGAAAAAGCTAGTTTTTTCATAACATGTTTGATAAAATTAATGCTTTTGAATAGCAAACTAAAAATATGGAACAAACATCTGTTGTCAAACAAGTCACATTTTTCACACTTAAGAAAAAAAAATTCAGATACCCGAAAATATGCCCAGCATTTACAAAAATTAATAACGAAATTTCTCATTAAATAAACATTTTCTGCATATATCTTTCGCTGTTTTTTTTAATAGTTGCTCGCCTCTGGTATATACGATAGTCAAGGAGTGCCTGTATATTAATTAAAATGATATAAGTATGTATATAAAGTAAATAATAACAGGACAGAACGACTTCTCGTTTTTTGATATAATACAAGATCTGTAGATCTGAATAAATGTACCGGTGCCGGAAAGTAATTAGAATGTGTGTACACATAATTACAGCACCAATTGGACGTGGCCGTCGTCGGCGTCCCTGTGTCTTGATATTTAAGCATGAGGACTCGAGAGGTGTGTACATACGCAATTCGCCGGTAATGTGCAAACGTAGCTAGCACCGTTACAACAGCTTCACGACATTTTATATTTAATTTCCAAATCAAATTACCGGTACAAATTTATCGGGTTGCGGTGTCGAAAACAAGGCTCGAATTTAAATGCGCGTTCATTTGAAATGATCAATTCGTCCGAAAGAGTCTGGATTATAAATTGTACGGTATAATCATTCAAATATATGCCCCTGCGTCAGTAAAGATGGACAACGACATCAACAGTCCAGGGATTCTAAAGATCGGCTCGGAGATCTGTGGCCCCTACTATTATAATATATTTATCGCATTCAGAATATTGATTTTGTTCGGGAGCGCGTAGTCGAGTTTAGATTTAATGAATAGTAAAGTTTTTGTAATAAATCCGTATAAAATTCCGGCAGAATCTTAACATAAATTCGTATTCAATTAGGATAGCGACTCATAATCACAGTTCTCAGTTTAACATTTTGCTTTATTCCATTAGTTGATTACGTAGTTTGCTACACGTATTTCTCGGTATAATCAGATTGCGTTCACGATTATTTGTTTTAAATTTAAACACTTTCACGCTGATTTATATCACCTATTCTGTTGCTCGACAACCTAGAAAGTGTCATCAAATAATCATTTGCACAATATCGTTTTAGGTCAGAGCATCAATGATAACGATTTTACGCTCGTAATGCAGCACATTCTGAGTTAAATTTACATCGATAATGCAGCTGGCTTGTAAATTATTTATGTCCTTTTTATCCACTCCACTATAAGAATTAATATAAACGACGCATGGGTGTGGTGTATAGAAATTCGTATTGATAAATATTTTATAAGCATGCAATTCATATGATATCACTAAGCTATTCATATTTAATGCTATTATTCATATTTTAAGTATAGCAACTCTTTCAAAGCAACAATTAATGTACAGTATCAAACCTCCGTCTACGAACTGAATTCGTTCCAAACCCCGGTTCGGGAATCGAAGCAATTTTCCTCATTTAAATGGAAATAGATTTTATTCAAATCCAGAATAAAATTATTTTTGCTATATTTAATAGCTTCTTGGCTTTTTCCCCATAACAATCCTGCTTTGTTACGATTTTTAGACCTTGTTAACTCATCAGTAAATTTATTTTTGAACTTTTATTAGCAGCCCCCATATGCACAGCTACTACGGATTTTATAATCTTTACATTCAATACCAGTTGTACTCAGTGTTTCACTCTCCCTTTCGCATACTATAACTATCACCAGTATATTCCTTTTTTATTTATCCACACTAACAATAATTGTTTTACCACTTCTATACTTTAAGGCAGTTTCTACGCTAAATCAATTACTACTTACTATTGTTCTTTGCTCCTAAGAATAGTATAGATGAGTTTTGAGCAATTTTTTTAGTTGGAGGGCCATACTAGTAATTTTAAAACTAGGGCGTGACGCAAGTAAAACTCTTTTCTTAGAAAAATATTACAGTGTACGCCCGTTCTTACGTTTTTAAAGGGACTTATAAAAAATAACGTGATTCGAGGCTAAACGTAGATTCGGGGTACTATAATAAAACGGGTGGCAATAGCTGGAAAACGTGAATTTCGAGCACGTAAAAACGGAGATTCACTGTAATATTTTTTTTTACTTTTCATGATTTAATGAGACGGATGACACTGTTTCACATCTTTTACCATTTAAATTAAATGCATTTGAACTCTTTAAATTATTTTTTTATAAATTTATACAAACGTTTCATTTACATTTTATGTAAAGAGCAGCTAAAAGTCATTTTTTTTAAATAAGATTATAGGGCGGGCCTCATGAGGCCAACGGGGCGTAGTTTGCTCAGGGTTGGAATAGATGAAAGAATTCGTCAAATCAAACTGCGTAGCAGTAAATAAAAACCATGCAAAAAGACATGAACTCATACAAAATCATGAATGTATATGGAAATTAAAAAGCCGCGTGAAAAAAGATGATATTTGCGTATATAATGCGTTCCAAAACACTGCGTAAAAAAACATGATATTTAAGAAATATTATTTATCATTATTATATAAGTAATTGGTGTCGTCATCCAAGCTTTCTTTTAGGCCTCCAATGTAATAATAATTAATAATTATGTGGCCCCCGACCCGAAACGAGTCCCTGCCACCTGAAGGACATTAACGCCATCTCTGCCGGTCCTGGGCCTCCTCCATCCATCGCCCAAGCCCCAACAGAGACGCGTCGCGCCTCAGCCTGTCCACTCCATCGAGAGTCTTGGCAGCCTCCCAACGGGGCGGTTCCCCAGGCCTGGAGTCTACGATGGTAATGGAGCAGCCTATCACTGCCCATTCAGGGCTGCGTACCCCTGCACCAACGCTAGGCGGTGCGTGCAGATGTATGGGGACAATGGTATATCCCATACATGGCCGGCGGCACCAACGTTGGAACGTATATACCGGGACTAGCCTCGCGGACGCGGTCGAAGATCCGTCTTAAGACTTTTCTCTGGGCCGATCAAGACGATGCATGTCGGTTTGCCAGGGCCATGCCCACACGCATAGGTTTACCACCGGGCGAATGATGGTTTATAAATTCTTGAAATTTATTTCGCCTCGAGGCAACCTGTTCCCCAGTAATTTAGACAGAGCAAAATAGCACCGATTCGCATTTTGTATACGGGCAGAGATTTCTGTACTTTCAGAATTGTCCTCGGTGATTGTAGTTGCCCAGGTATTTGAATGATTTAACACACTCAATAGACCCGGACCCACATCCACCGAGACCTCCTCTCCGCCCGATCGCGAAACCATCATATATTTGGTCTTTGACCAATTTACTTCCAAGCCCAGGTTGGAAGCCGCTGCCGTGAAAGCACCGAGAAACGTCGACAACCTCATCCTTGGTGCGACCGACAATATCAACATCGTCAGCGTACGCCAGCAGTACCACATCCCTCCAAGGATCCGCGTGCCGGGTCCGATGTGCGGCTCTCATGGCAGCCTCCAAGGCAAAATTGAATAATATTGGGGATATAGCATCCCCTTGTCTCACTCCCCTGGAAACTGCGAACGGCTGCAACAAAGCCCCAACCGTTCTTATCCTGGCCCACTGAGCCCAAAACGGAAATCCTTGTCAGGTTGATAAGTTTTTTTAGGGGGCCAAGTTTGTTAATGGCACTCCATAATTTTTCTCTATGTACGCTGTCATGCGCTGACGAAGTCGACAAATATGGAATGCAGATCGATGCCATACTCCCAAGGACTTCTCGATCATCTGTTTTGATCATTGAAGACCTGATCCCTGCGATCCTGCCCGGTCTAGAGCCACCCTGGTAGTCCCCTATGAGGGCCTCCGCGTAAGGAACAAGACGTCCCAATAAGATCTTACTAAATATTTTATATGCCCCATTCAGCACTCAAATGCCGCGATAATTCTCGCACTTCTGGCTGTTTCCTTTTTTATGTAAGGGACATATTACAGCCACGCTCCATCCGGAAGGCATCACCTCGTGCCGCCATATGGCTACCACGAGATCATACATATTCCGTAATAGAGCGCTGCCGACACACTTAATAAGATCTATGGGGATATCATCCTCCCCAGCGGATTTATCCCCCCGGAGAGCACCCAAGGCCGCCTCAACCTCTATGAGAGAGGGATCTAAAATGTCATTTGTATTTTGGAATGTTGGCTCAACATTCTGATTTATTTTGAAGCCGTTTGGCCATTAAGCAGTCGATTGAAGTACCGCTTCCACCGGCTCAATATCTCGGCTCGCTCCGAGATTAGCATTCCTTCTTCGTCTTCTATTGCGGGTGATCTGATCATACCGGAGCTCGTCACCATTTTGATATGTTTATAAAAATTTTTTGGGTTTCGCTCCAGTCTGTCAATATTGACCACCCGCTCGCCAAAGAAACGGCGCTTGGCCGATCTTAATATTCGACGTGTTTCACGAGAGGCTCGAATGTATTCTTCTTTTCTTAATCGTGTGCCTCTCAGAAGGAATGCCAATCTCGTTTTTTTGCGGTACTCCACCGCTAAACGGCATGAATTGTCGAACCAATCCGTTTTCCTCCCTCTCTCCAGGGTACCTATACAGTTTTCCGCGGCGGATACTATGGCACCTCTCAATCCTATCCAATGTCGTTCGATGTCAGTCGCTGAAACCTGAGAACATGGCTCTCTTGCGGAAAGAAGTTCCGCAAGATAGGATCGGTACCGCTCACCGGTCTCACCGTCACGAAGTGCATCTAGATTCCACCTGGTTGCGGCGCCACCCGCCACCGGGCAAAATCCAGACGTCCGACACTTGAACGTGTATAGAGCTCTCACAAGACGGTGGTCGGATCACAGTCGGCCTCCCGGCGGATGGTTCTCACGTCACTAACGCGCCACTCCTGTGACGTCGGTCGATGAGAACGTGGTCGATTTGATTTCTCGTCACGCCATCGGCCGATATCCAGGTGTATTTATGAATATTTTTATGCTGAAATGTGGTGCTAGCAATCACCATTCCGTTCGAGGTCGCGAGTCCTATGAGCCTCTCACCATTATCGTTACATTGACGGTGTAGACTGTGAGCCCCGATCGTCGGTCTGTAGTAGATCTCCCGTCCAACCTTCGCGTTCCGGAGTCACCGAGAGAATTTTTTGCATCATATCGGGGCAGCCTTTCATAAATATGATTTAATTCTGAATAAAATCTGTCTTTAGCGTGTGCATCTGCAGCCTCAGTGGGCCCATATACACACACCAAAGACAGATTCTGACTACCCCCTCTAATTCGCAAAACACAAATTCTCTCATTAATAGGTTTGAATTCCATCACGCTTGGGCTGAGCCGTCGATCCACCACAAATCCCACTCCCGCCTCTCGCCTGTCAGTGTGTCCACTAAAAAATACCGTGGCACCATCCATCAGCACCGATCCCTCACCCATCCATCGGTGCTCCTGGATGGCAGCCACTTGTATATTATGTTCAATCAGTTCTTGTATTGTCAACTGACGTAGCAGGGCGGATTCCATATTCTCACGTTCCATGTACCCAAAGCAATAGTTGTCTGTCGCTTACCGATTTTGTAGACAGGGCCGCGACGCTGCCCTCCCGGTTAACTAGGCTCATCTGTTACGGGTCAGGTCGCCAGCCTTGAAGTCGCCAGCAATGTACAGGAATATATTTCCGTTCAATCATCTTGGCTTGAAAACTTGGTCGATCTTCAATGTTTTCATAATTCGATCGCCGGATTCATTACTGCATAATAATATCGTCATTCGACGTTTTTCTCCTTCTTTGGTATTTGGAAAAATAAGTTCTGCTAGGCATTTTATTCCAGTACATATTGTTAATTTGCAGTAATTTCTCCTTCACTTTGCATTACAAGTCGCTGTTCTTGAACTTCCACCCAATCTTCTTTGCGTTTTTATTGATACTATGCGAAAAAAATACTTCTCTTCATTTTCTTGTTGTTTATTTTAATTTGAATTGTTATCAACGATTTTAATCGTCGTTTTATATGACTTACGGCCTATCCTTGTGAAATAATATTCATTACACGATTCTTCGTAAAATTTTACAATTGCCTGTAATAAATTATCTTTAAATAATGCAGAATTTCAGTCTTATATATTTTATTAGCTTTAAAATATTGTGTTACTAATTTTTAGTATATTTTAGTGACCTGGCTGAATAGATGAACTAAACATTATAATATTTTAAATATATATATATATACTTTTTACAACCTATACTATACTTTTACAACCTATACTATACTTTTTACAACCCCTATGGCGGCCACCCTAGGGCCACCCTCTTTTCTACAGATTACACGGGGATTCAGAATATCCTATTTGCATCAACTCCCAACCCCTACCGGGAGGGTAGCCATCAAGAACTTTACGAAAATGAAAACAACTATCTACCATACCGTGCAAGTTTGATGGTTAAAAGCTTCTCATTACATTTTTACATTACAGTCAACATAACCTTGCATAGAGTTGACTAGGGGCCCAATTGAACTTTGATTAATACCCAACAAAACAGTGCAAAAATATGTACATGTTGCTGTACACACATCCTTGTGTGCATAAATAAATCTGGTCTCTAACGGAATTCTCACCACAGAGCCAGTATACCCTGGGAAGGAAAACCCTAATCTGTTGACCAATAATCGGTCTAGTCTCGATACTTTCGCTCCTCTTCCTTCTTTCTAGGGGACCCCTCTCTGAGGAGGTCTTTCCCATGATGAAAGGATTGCTATTGCGCGACAGGGCTTATAATCACTTGCGACCGGCTACTTGAGACTCGTTTTGGGCAGATGTGCATGTGTATGCCTGTGTATATCTATATAGGTGTGCGTGTGTGGTCGCTCGCTACTCGTCACTCGTGACTCGTTAAAAGCAGATAACGCCTTAGAGAAGAGAACAAACGAATACCGAGGCAAACCCCCTCCTACTTGCCTGGACACAGTCGAGAGGGTAAAATCCGAGACCAACATGGTAGAAGATGGACGTCCAATGCCAGCAATGGCCAAGAGAGGGAAACTGTTTATAAAAAACCGCATACCAAGACGGCTCGGGTCCCCGCTGTATGGACACAGAAGGGGAGCCCTCACGTCACGTGTGAGACTCAGGTTCCTTTGGCCTCGACTACCATGCGAGAGTTTGGTAAGGTCCATGCCCTAGCGAGTGAGAGCCTTGTGACTGGCAAATGATGATGATGATGATATATATATGACTATTATAATTAAGTATTTATTTAATTATATTGAATTCATTACTTATCCATTTTACAATTTAGATAAATTCAGAATAATACGCGAATTTCCATTGCAATATTTCTAAGGATTTTGAATCTAGAGGACGATGCAAATTCTATTCTCTAATACAATGGTCGGAAATAAATGGTGCCTTTTTCCATGGGTCTTAACCGCTGAAACAAATCCCTTCGAAGAACAATTTAGTCGAACTTGGAACTTGAAGTCCGCAAAGCGAAACTTGTAATCATACTATGGGAAGAGATGGCGCAATCATGGAACGGATTTAAAAAGATATTTCCCGTTTATTTTCAACATATATATATTTAATACCAAAATTGCATATACTCGCGCATATTTAAGCTAACTTAATTTTTTTCAATAACGTAGTGTGCACAATATTGATTATCCCGCCCTAATAATAAATTTTAATTAAATAACTTGATATTTTTCTTGGAAACCTTATATGGGGTTACTTTCATACTATAACAGTGATATTAAACCCCTTTTATTACCGTACAAATAACAATATGATATTAATTTCAATAGTCAGTCATTTTCAATATTTATATATGAAATTCTTCTTTTAATTCAACCAAAATAAATATTTTTAAGAAAATAGCACATACCTTGTTTTCATTTAACAATTATTTTATGTAACAGCAAATTCCCGCTTAAAACTAAATTAACAAGTGTATATCATGGCATAAATAACAGTAATTAATAAATAATAGGAATAATACAAACTTTTTAATTTAAATATGCATTGAGATAAATTAAAACATTTTATGTTATGTTATATATAACTATGTATAGAAAATAATTTCATATCTATACTTATATTTAAAAAGCCATATCAATGTCAAAACATTATTAAATTTACGTTTATTCTGTTCGTGAAGTATTGATCAATCGTTCTAATATGTTTCAGATAAACGTATCTTATGCCCACACTGTAATATCCCAGACAGGATGTTGAATCGCTTTGATCTATGTGCGTAGTCGATCCTTGGATCAACCGCATGATGAAGAACAATGTACATAGACTCACCGTTCACACCGCACGCAATCCCCGAGAGCAACTGACATCAAACAAATGAATATCGTAAACGATGAAATTCATATTTGAATTCAAATATATTTTAATAACGTAATTCTAGTTAACGACGCCAATTGTTTGAACGTCATAATTAGGAAATCATTGCCGATGGAAACACCCAGATATTTTCTTGACCTAGATTAAATCGAAACATCCTGAAGATGTGATTCAGTCAGGTAATTAAATACATATTTTTAAATTTAGTAAAATGTGTACGATGAATGTTTAAATGTACATAGGGACTAGCTATTCTCTTTCTCTCGTGTGGTACTCTTTTATGACCGGGTAAGTTCGTTTAGCTGCAGAATGCAATTACCCGTCCTGGTGTCGGGGCTCATCTCGTATTCAATACACAGGTGTCACCGGCTTGATGGATTTATACCCACCTGACTTTACACCATCCAACTTCCTCTCGCGGGAGAGCGACAGGACTAGAAATTCATACGTCGCGTCGCTTCATACTAGTTGCCTATTTGTTTTCAACGTCCGAGTCTAAATTTAATGCTCGCTGCAGTTATTACACGCTTATGGCAGAGAGGAGAAAATAATACACAGACACAATTTATTGCATCATTCAAGAATAAGCCTAGAACAAACCGATTCGAAACCAAGCGGTGTTCAATTGGTTAAAATTGAATCCGTGCTAAATTTACCCCCAATCCGTTATGGAAAAGAAAAGAAAAATAACATACAGCTATATGGATGTGTCAATCGGCCATCGTCGACGGGGGAAATACATTCAATCCTGTATTACGTGACCCCATTTTTCCTTATCGAATTTGATATTGTCCCAATTTTATTTTACAATATACAAGACGATGAGGTAAATCCTATTGCGTTATTTAGTTTAATAATTTCATCGTTGGAATTGGAAGAGAATTGCTTATATGAAATGGTCGCTTTGGATGTTTTGTCTATCCGAGCGATGAAGATTCGTTTATAGCTTGCAATTTTGGTACGCAACAGATAATAATAATATGTATGCGAGAGAGTAGCGAAGGTCTGGGCCCTGAAGCCCCTCTCCCTGCCCCGCCCCCGACCTTCTCCGCCGCGGCGGGGGGCGCCGTGTCGCCCTTGAGACGCCCGCTGGTCAATGCACCTCTCACACCAGGCCCTGGGCTCCCGAGGGCCGGAGTGGGGTGGGGCTGTCTGAGCCTTTACCTGGAACCTGAAAACTGCGTCCTGGAACACCTGTCGATCTTGCCGACGAAGAGAGGCCAGATCAATGGTGATCACTTCATTCATTATCGTCGTTATGCAATTTCTGATGACAACAATCAACTAAAATAGTATACACTCAACTTTTTTAAACGCGGTTTTGAAATAACACTAAAAAGAACAAATAATATATTTTTACAAAAAATATTTGTTTTAATAAAGCCATATTTTTCACATATGAGTTCATATGCGCCATTCTAGTCAAGCACATTTTCTACCTTCTTAAGTTCATGTTAGGAAATATTTGTTGTCAGAAGAATTTTGATCTAAAAAAGCAAAAAACATATTTAATTCTGCTCTTCGAGTGTGATAACTCAGATATAAAAAGTTTTAATTTCATTTTAAATGAATTGATGTTATTTATAGAGCTAGCTAGCTAAATAATGTATTCATGCTTTGGAGTTTCGAATTTATATCATTGTGATTACATCAACTAATAACGTCAAATCAATCATTTTCCAGTTTAAAAAAATTATAAACAGCATTTTGCAATTTAACAAATTCACAATATTCTCTGAATTCTCGTCTGTTAAATGCTCTTTCTCTAATTTTATTCACAAATTTCACAACCGAGAACATAAATATGCTGCATATTTAAAAATGTTCTACAACTCGGTGTATAATGCACTGATATTTTAGTACAGAATGATTTTAAAAATTCAACTAAAGTCGTAGAGCCATTGGTTTTACATATCATTGACTGCTCCGTCAGTACACACACTGTTGAGTTTACTAATTTTAGATTTTCTAGACATGGTTTTACTTTAAATATGAATTATCCTCTTGTTTTGCCATGCAGTGACTCCAAACTGCCAAGTGGGAATGCGCCCCATGTAATCATCTAATGCGCCATAGTTAGGTTCTAACACGATTCTAACTGTTCTATAAGGGTTAGGTTCTAACACTGTTTGAATACGATTCCCAGAAACTAATTTTGACATAATTTCATATCACAATAGCCAATGACCGATAGATAAAAAAGAGTAAACAAAATGGTGAAATTTGCAAACTAACAGCTACTTTAATTCACAAGAGCTTGCAATATGCTTAGAGTATGGAACAGCATTTTCTTACTATCCTAAACTAGAACGAGGTTTAAAATTTAGTAGTTGAGTTTTCATTATTAAACTTTTTACACGATTTTCTATATCACAGTGTTGATCTTTTTTAAAATAACATGGGTTTTTTAATTAATTGATCAATCTTCAATTTTTCTATGAATTCAATCACATTTTTACGCGGTTTTTCGTGGAACAATTTACCGTGTAAAAAAGAGCGGAGTGTATATATGAAAGCTGCATTTAATGTCTTAGCTCATAAATCACTAAGTGAACATGCCAGTCACAAAGAAATGGAAATTTACATGCAAACTTTGTATTCTGATACGAAATTTAAAAATTATTGCTATGCAATTATGAATCATTTATTATTATTGAATACAAATGTTTATGATAAACTATAAAAATAATTCATCAACATAGCTTATTATATTTATTCATTATTAAAAACTATTAAATTAAAATTAACTTGCATAAAAATGCTACTTAAAAAAAATATATATAATATACATATTTAAAGTTGTTTACCCTGATGGGACTCGAACCCTGATCCCGGCTTAGGAGGCCGATGCCTTATCCATTAGGCCACAGGGGCGATGAATCATCCATTTCACAATATTACACAAGTACATAATTAATGTAAAATATATCGAAACGTTTTTTAATATTGCTCCAAATGATAAGTCTGAAACTTTTAATCGAGCGGTTATGCGTTGATATTTTCATGGCATCCCTTCGTATTTATACGACCATCGTGCCAAGTGTACATCTAAATAATTACATAGATCGTTGAGTAAATATTTAAGCTAGATTAGCAATGCTCAATATCAATATACACGGAGAAGAGCAACGTTGTACTATCTTCTAAACCACATTTTATGCATTAGTGTGGCCAATTACATTTTCCACGCCGGCGGCTGGTTTTCTCGTGAAAATTGCAGGGAGGGGAGAGGGGTGGTAGAGGAGTGTTTGGGCTGGAAATTCCGTCGGGGGTGGGGGTCCGTCTGCGACCTTGACTAAGGTCGCTGGAGCTTGCCTCAAAACTCATCCAAGAATCGATTTCACTTGCTGCACTTATATTTATAGGCACGGCTCTTGCCCACGCCGACTACACAACCGAACCGTGTCACAAAGGATTTAGAAACGACCTTTTTTCCTTGAGTTGTCGTTGGATTACTATTTACGAAGAAGGTTTTATTGTTATACGTATGTCTTAGTTACAAAGCCGTACTATAGTTGTCTCTGATTAATGTAAATATTCGGTGTTAATCATGTCGAAAATTTGAAAACTACAAATCATTGGGGCAAAGTAGTATTGACTTTCATGTAGCTTGGACTGGTAATTCGGGTCAAATATAACTTCTTAGAAAACGGTATGCACGATATCAACTTTGATAAAAATGTGATTTATTTAAAACGCGAGCTTATTGATAATCTTCATTTTTAACAGTATTTAATATTGAAATAAATTCGATTGAAAGATGTTTTCATTTTAATTTATAATACAGTGGAACCCCCAATTACACTACTCCGAATTATGCGCTGAGTTGAAATATTCGCCGCAAATCCCCCAATTGCGCGGTCGCATTCACATACAGTCAAAGCCATGTCTGTGTATTCAACACGCCAGGGCTTAGCCGAACACAGCCGGACGGCTTTACTCCCCCAAATACACGACTCCAAATTACACGGTCCCGATTTTAGTGTTAGTGGGGGTTTAACTGCATTAGTATATATTTTATAATACAGTCAGAATATAAAAAAATAGAAATTTCTTTTATAACCCTCAGTTATTCTGATATCTTTAATAACCATAATTTCACAAATAGTGGAACTGTAAACTCTGGCGAAAATTGGCGTCTAAAAAATATAAAATAAGTTGAAATTCAATCGTGACGAAGACAATTTACTTAAATAAGGAATCCCTTAGATAAGGAAGCCTGCGGGCCACGGGTTGCTCATCCCTGATCTAAGCAGACAACGGCCTTATATTTGCAATTTTTTATCACATAGTGTCACTTCCTTAACCCATCCGTCACGGCGGCTTGGAAACAACTGCGCCACCCGAAGGGGGTCTCTCAGGGACCCCAAGCATTTCAAGTCCAGTTCAATAAACAATATCTTGACATTTAAGAATATGGGTTATTTTAAGAATAAAAATAGTTATTCATGATATGAATGTTTTAATTAATAAATATGACGTGTAAATGACAAAGCTCTCGGGGATGTCACGTGAGCACGTTTTACTCGCACTCGGCACATCGTACCGGATACGAGCGAGAAAAAATAACGGGTCCATGGTAACAGAAGCGAATATTATTGTTTTATTTTATTATCGCATTTGCAGACAATAAAAGAAGATTTGTGACGTGAAGGATGTATGTTAAAACTTTCATTCGAGAAAAATCAAAAACTTGGGGTCTCCAATATACCCCATCGGCACGGCTAGGTATATATATATTCAATCCATTGATCAAGGGGTTATTTCTCTAACGAATCGACATTACTCTACTAGGATTTTTAAAACTCTTTATAATTTAATGTCGACTTGTTTAACTTCTTAAAAAATTACGATACTGGATGCGTTATTCGAGTAATTCAATCTCTATATAAAATAAGTCAGTAACACTCATTCGATCGCGGAGGAAAACTTTACAAGGTGTAGAAAGATTTTTTAAATGTCTGTAATATGTGAACTAATGGCAAATTAATGCTTTCAAAATGTCGATGAAGAAAACATTGAGGCACTCCCAGATCTTAGAATACGATTCATATGATCCGGGCTTTCAATAAATATATGATTGATGTGGATATTATTTCCAATCAATCAAGCAACTAAAGAAGAAGAAATCATCAATCGCATTAGTCACAACACGTCATTGACTTTAGTAGAGTACATCAACTAATGGAGTTCGAATATTAGAACATAAAAGCTCCTAGGAAAATAAATTAGGAAATCTTATATCACTTAAAGATTCCAAAACAAAATCACATATTTTTTTAAATAAATATTAACCATGATAAAATAATGTTTAATTTTAAAATCTATATGTAGTTGTACTTTAAAACCTTATAAAAAATAATAGTTCGGATTATCCGTGTTTTTCGATTATCCCATACGACCCGTTTTTCGATTACCCACAATTGACCCAGATAATCGGAAATGTACTATATTTTTTTATATATCTAATAATAATAGAATGACATTAAAGTATACTCTGAATCGCTATTCACCCATATAAAGTTCGATAAAGATGCGTGGGTGATGGGTTATAAGGCTCACATTCACTCCCTAGCCTATATCAATTAGATATCCCCGACGGTTAACCTACGGATACTATCTTATCCTAGTTGCGATTAACTACATAACCATAATAAATTATTTTTATATAATAATACTAATGTTAATTCAAAAGCTACACCATGGATAAAATCGTATTTATTGTGAGTTTAATGTGAACAAAGCTATTAATTTTCGACCTTTCCAAACAAATAGAAAAACACGGTATGTGATGATATATATATATCGTTTTTTGAACTTATTAGTAGGGAGACCAGAGAAAAATCGCGCATTTTTTAATGACATTTATGTTTTTCATATTTCTTTTACATATTATAAAAAAAACCATTTCAATCATTATTAGAAACTGATTCCCGTCTTCCTTGTAATTGTTCAAATCATTTTTTGAAAAAAAAACATTCCGGTTTTGAATTGAAATACTCATTCAAAGGGGTTTGACTTCAGTTATATTTCGGAAACGTTTTTCTCTTAAAGTGTGCTACACGTTAAGAGAAAGTAATCGGAAGGGGCAAGATCTGAGAAATCTGGAGGGTGTAGGAGAACCTCCCAGTTTAATTCATGATTTTTTTAAAATCATTCTAGTTTTATGAGAGCGTCCTTTGTCATAGTGAAGAATTATTCGCTTTCTGTTCAACAAAATTGGATGTTTGATTTGTATTTATCCCTTTAATCTTTCCAATGTTGACAGTAAACATCTGCAGTAATTATTTCGCACGGTTTTAATAATTCGTAATGAATTATACTTCTTACATCCCACCAAATGCACACAAGAACTTTTGATAGTATTAATCAGGCATAGAGGTCGGAACTGGAGTTTGATCCAGGAAAATATCATTGTTTTTTCTTTATTTAATGGTTTTAGTGGTGTTGCTGACAATCCTGAGAGAAAAAAAATAGCATACAATATCTAATATGTCATTCGTCAATTTCTAGTTTAGACATTTTACCCTGAACCATAATATTAATTTTATTACTCATAAATACTGCTTAACAAATAGTTCTAAGCAAAAAAACTAAATCGACACAAACTACACTCAAACATTTGGTTATAAATTATTTCTATCGGGTCCCGTTAATATAAAATTACTTTATTCAGTGTCTTTTGCTTTTATTAAAAATGCATGAGGCGGCTCGGAAACAATCAAATCGTCCGAAGGGGGTCTATCATAGATCCCAAGCATTTCAAGTTACGGTACTTAAATATTTTTTATTATATATTTTATTCTTAGAATAAAAATAGTTATTCATGACATGCTTCATAATTTTGTCGATATTTTTGATTTTTAACTAATCAATTTGACGCGTAAATGATACGCGTACTCGGTTGTGTTACTAGTACGTTTCACTCGCACTTGGCACATCGTACCGGATGCGAGCGAGAAACAACATCGCGCCAGTGTCAAGAAGCGAATATTGTTGTTTTTATTTTTTTTCGAAATTGCGGACAATAACGGTCTTTGACTATTACAATATTTATTCTATAGACTATTTTAGACAAATACAGAAAGTTGGGGTCCCAAATATAGGCACGGCTAGACTAACATTAGTATCCAAAGTAAAAGAATTTAATATTTTAAACTTTTTCCATTCCGTGGGCCAGACGTATTGGCCCAGAAGATTTTTAAGAGATATTTTTTATTTAATTAAAAAAATAACGTCGTTTTTTAATCGATTAAATATCATAGCAAACCCTAGCGGTGTTTCTTATTAATTTTCCTAATGAATATCTCTTTTAATAAATTCAATGTAATAATAATAAAACAATAAAATGCATAGTATTGACTAAAAGTGGACAGAGTGGAAAGAGTTAATGGACTTGACTGTTCCATTTAGATGTCCAACTGTAATAGTTTGGTTAGTCAAATGTAATATTACTGATCATCTGTGAGAAGTTATAATTATTTGATTGCTGATAGTCTTTTATAAGATATTTTTTATATTTGACGTCAACGAATATGTTCTAATGTTCAGACTAATACAAGGTTATTAGGTAAACCAATTTACAGCCAAAATTTAAACAAAGAACGAACTAAAATACAAGGACATCTTGTTAATAAAGAAAGCAGTCGCACATCGAGAAAATCGTATAAAATTTTCAACTGCAATATCATTAATTCTATATTATAAAGTCTTAGTTATTTATATAAAATTGGTGTATAACAATTTTTATACCCTACATCGTTACAATAATACTGATTACGTTACAAATTAGAATAAAATAGAATATGAGTGATGAAAAGAGAGGAATTAAAATAAAATGCACTAGTGAATTGTTGCACATTTTATTTAATATATTTGTAGCGTATATACAAAACATATCATTAATATTAATTTAAACATTTCATTATCTGCCAATCAAGATTCATTTGAAAGTCATTCACATTTAAATAAAAATGTAACAATAAAAACAATTTTTCATTACGATAATAGCTATGTTTATAGGCTCTCTCAGTTATATACAATCAATTAAAATGCAATCTAACATTTTATTTAATTATCTTTCATTCAAATTTACACATAAAACATTATTTTTGAGGTTACCTCAAAAATTAAAAACTACACTAAAATATGAATGGCCGTTTGCCATTTTAACATTGATGGTTTTCAATTTATTTCTTAAACTCATTGGATTTTTAAATTTATATCACATACTTACAAGAATATTACAATATTATAATTTTATATAATACTTTTTTAATACATAGATGAAATATATATATATATATAAATAGTTGTATGGTGAAAGCAAACAAGGTGAATGTTCGGAAAATAGAATCTCAAACAACCTCGGTATTTACTTGCTACCTACCACACATTACTAATATTTGAAATTTTCTAAATATATTATTTGAAATTCTAAGAAAACATTTATTTTACTATAAATTAAATGTTCAATACTTTGTCATTTATGTATAAAATATATTTATAAACCACTGGGAACATAATCAAAAAATTATATTACAATTCTACACAATATGTACAAATAATAAATTAATATTTATATTAAAAATTATATCCTTGTCATGTCAACGTAAAGATTTTTGTATATATCGATTGCCTAGTGTTACAAGTTAATTACGCTCGATTATCTGTATGTACATTCATCACATATATCCATTCATCCAATCTAATTTTTGCAGTACTAGGTTACGAACAAAGAAAAACACTCCGTTAATTCCGTTCATTTGTCAGTTTCAATTCAATTTCAATATAATCCATCTGCAATCTAAATGATTAATTTATTTTCGTTGCACACAATAATAAAAATAGATATTTAACAAAAAAAATCAGTATGTATCAATATCTTAAATAATAAAACGGCGTAGAATTAAAACGTACGTCTTATCATCATTCAATAAACTTTCAAATATAAAATATTTTCATTTCTAAAATTAATAATCTCCTTGTTGCATATAGGAGTTTTGTATTATTGTCGATTCTATAACATTGTGGGATTTAAAATTTGACTAGAGACTGTAATGATAATTTTTATTAATCTTCATTCGTAGTAAATCCGATACTACACCCGTGAATAATTGTCTCAATATATATATATATATTTGGTAAAAATAAATGATAGAAAAACGTATTTTCAGATGTTGGATTAAATTTTGTATAATAATATATTCATTTGATTATTGCTGTTTGCTCAAAGGCACCGGAAAGATGCAATAAATATCTTTTTTACCAAATAGGATGTAGCAATTAATTTTCAGGAAAATACATGTATGTACGTACTCGTTAAATACATCTTTCTGCAGGTATATACATACATTTCACATCGTATTAAAATTATTATATATTATTCAATAAAAATAAATGAGGCATTTATTAGCACAATTGAACGTAATATGTCAATTCATAAGTAATTTCCCATTGCACGCGTATAAATATAATTTAATAAATAATTAAGATGTTGTAATATTGTTGATATCGTTATTTATACGAAAAAATACTCGTGAATCGTCACATACGGTTTGCAACTACATCATTTCTACTCTAGTCACATAGAAACATGTTAAACGCAGCCTTCCAATATAACTAGATAGCGACCTATTTCCACAAAAATAAGTACTACGGCTGCCGTATGATTGTGAACATGAATAATCTACCGTAATTATAAAGGTAAAAGAAGTAAAATCATGCCGCGAATCGAACAACTTCGATACCATAACCACTTCTCACACAATTGATTAATTTGGATATTTGATTTCTTCGTTACAAATACATATATTCACTTTATAATACACAGTACACAAATTCATTTTAATACAAATGCTGACATTAATAAGTTAACTATTAAAATTTTTAATAAATATATGATAGATATGTCTCAATTATATTTTATAAATTAAATACTATGAAAGAAATAATTTTTCAATTCAGAGAAGATCGCCCGATACGGCTAATAATTCTATTCCAATATTATGATACTCGCTTAATAAATCACTATTGATTAAAAACATATGTATATATTAATTAGATCGAGTAGATTTTTCGCATTTAAGTCGAATATGGCATAATTATAATAAGCAAATGATGGGATTATATTCGAGATTAATATTCACGGGTAACAAACTGAACAGAAAAAATGATTTGTTTATCAATATGGCACTTTGGTATTAGGAGCTTAGTATGGAGTAGATTCATCGGCTATTGATCGGCATATTAAATAATAATAAAAAAATCAGAGTTACTCGTATCTTATAGTATAAAAAATTTTGAATTTAATCATCTCAGTTCATTAAATTAGCATATTGCGATATTATATTAACAAGAATGATCACGATAGATTATATATATCAATCAACATTTTGTGTATAACGTAAAGTATCTTTTCATTAATTAGAACGACACATTGTACAAAATTTTCCAGTAATTTAATTTATAAATCATAGTAATTATTATTAAAAATATATATAAAAAAAAAAACAGCAATAAAAATTAAGTGGTATATCTATAATTTCATATAATATATTCATTGTGGAGTATAAACAATATAGTATAATGAGGGTAATTGTGGAGCGACAACATCGGGATTGTCACCCCCGTCTTCATGTCATCGGTGACTGCTTCGAAGACGCCCCGTCACTTCGTTACCGGCAATGGGATGCGGTGCAATCTTAACTATGCCCATTCCCCCCCTCGTGCTCTTGGACATGGCCATCCCGATGTCTCGTTTTGACGGCCAACCTTTATTTTTGCCATCGAAACTATTTTTATGAGCGGTTTTGGACGCTTTGCTTGAATTTCCGTTGATGTCCGAGGTCGACGATTCGTCGTGTTGTAACGACGACGACGACTTTACGTCTGAATTATCTGTAATGCGATCCAATTCGCCCATGGCTTCTTGTATTGCTTTTTCTAATTGACTATTTAGTTTGCGGCTTCTGAACAAACAAAATAAACATTTTATAAAAATTTAATAAATCGCTTAAATTAAATACAATTCTATTGATCAATTCATTTTCTTTTACATTCATCTCCCGAAAATATATTGAAATCATTGATCAATTGAACCGCAATATATAATAATAATAAGGATTAACAAATTTATAAATTTAACATAAAAATAAGTACTATATTATTCTCTCAATCATCAATGGTAGATTAAAAATACAACAAAAAAAAAAAAACAATTTATAAAGATACCTAGCAAACAATAAAATTGTATAAATAACTTTTGAATACAACGTAAAATACACTAATTAACAACTATGGTGATTTTGTGTAAACTATAACATAATCTCTATTAATGGGGATAACATCTATTATATCACATTCAATATAATGTTATAGAAAAATTAAAATTAATTAAAGCTATATTTGATAATGAAATTCATCTTTCAAGCAGCATAGGAACATATCAATGGTAAAAATACAGCATAAATTATTTATTGTGATTAATTATGTACCATATTAGCTTGATAAGATACTAAGAAAATATATTTTTATTTAAAACTATGATGGCCGATGATACAAGCGTACATTGTCTTGCGAAATATTACTAGCCAACGATGATACCACATATGTACCATTTTTCTGTCAACGGTGTAACCGGAACTTAAAATCTCAATGTTTTTTTGCATATTAAAAAAATAAGACTTAAAACACAAAGCCAATTCAAAATGATATTATTACGTACTTCTAATACCTTTTAAGAGTAAGCTTAATAATTATTGCTTTTATTATTATCACAATATAATTTGACTATGATTATTTTATTGATGGATTGAGAAACATATGAAGGTAATTAATATTGGAAATAAAATATCGATACCGTTAATATGAATTTGTGTAAGGGTTTAACAATTAAAATGAATTTCACTTTGTAGGAATTATTAATTCATCCGTAACAACTGCTCGAAAACAACAGCGTCGTCTGAAGGGGGTCTCTCAGAGACCCCAATCATTTCAAGTCAAGATATTGATGAATTTTTCATTTTTTCTAATAATCAATACGATGCGTAAACAACAAGCGCACTCGGCGATGTCTCGCTGCAGACTGAGCTCTCTCAGCACATGTCACTCGTATTTGGCATATTGTACCGGATGCGAGCGAATAAAAATATCACGCCCGTAGCAACAGAAGCAAATATTGTTGTTTTTATTTTATTTCAAAAGATTTTTGTCGAAGATTATTTATAATATTTATTCTTTAGACTTTTTTAGACTAATACAAAAAGTTTGTGCCATGTAGGATTTATATTAGAAGAGTTATACGAGAAAAATCAAAAAAATTAGGGTCCCAATAGGCACGGCTACGTCATCGGCACCACTAGGTTAACATATTAAATGTTTCTTGACTCCAAGAGTCGATATATTTTTGAAATTAGAACATGGTCTTAAAAGCACTTATGTGATTTCTATAAGTCATTGTGACTTATGGAAAGAAAAGGCACCAAAAATACAAAAATATTTATTTGATAATATGAATAAAATGTATATCATAACAGTCAACCCTCCTATAGCGCTTCGTGCCATAGAGTGGCGTGTGCGTCAGTCCCTCATATAATGCTTTCTTTTATATACACCCAACTCTCGTTTTACACGGTTTTAAAAAAATAAAAAAATACACGATTTATTCGTTCTAACACGGTTTGTTTGAACTTAATAAATGAATATCGCGATATGAAAACAAAAAATGTCGTAGAAAATCAAATTATTTTCCTAATACGTAAAGATTCAAATGATATAAATAATAACAAATAAAATACTTTATTAGCTTCTATAAAAACTATCACTTTTTTTACATGGTTTTTTTTTACACGGATTTTGCTGGACCGTATCCGTGTAAAACGAGACTTTGGTGTACTTGTTTTCTACAAAATGCTAAAATTACATATTTCGTCTATATTTAATACATTTCAGCGTGAGTTTAATGTCAATGCCCTTTGGTTGACAACAAATTATAAAAAGCGGGCGTGAAGAAACTAAAAATAGAGCAAGGTCATTTATAATGCGTCAATGAAAAATGTTTGAAGTATTGATAATGTGCAAAATACAATTAAAAAAAACTAGCCCCAAATTATGCATGGGTGTCTAGTCTTCTATAGGGTGGATCCTATTTTGTCGCTATAGGAGAGTTGATGATATATTTTTTATATTATTTTTGAAAAAACTGTAGATTTCTACTTTTTTTACTTGAAATTGAAGATACTTCGCAATCTGCGTATCTATGTTAGAATTTTCTGCTCCATCATATTAAAATTTAACTCTTCCGTCATGGTGTAGAGAAATGAATATGAAAAGCCAATGGATGTATTTAATGTTGTTCGTAGCATAAAGCATTACAAGATGAATTTCTTCTGCAGATTATCACAAATGAAAGAGTGGAAGTCAAACTGCGGTTGAGTGACTAGAAGCTATTTTTGTACCGCAACATTTGTAACTTGGAAGTTGAAAGAATTCTATGCCTGTTAAACTGATCAAGTTGTGACAAGAGAATAATATGAGAATGTCACGATAACTTATTAGATAACCTACATCCAAACACACGTAGGGCACAATAAGGAAAATTAAATGATCCATAATATTGGTACGAGAGTGATCTTCGACTCTTTAACCATACGACATTCTTAATATACATAATATAACAGACACATACCCAATAATTATTAGAATTATATTTTGAATTCAGCTGTCGGGAGATCATCAACCCTCCATCGACATAAGACAATTAAAACGTTATTAAGACAATTAACGACATAAATTAATATAATATTATCATATAATCGGTATCGATATGAGTTATATCACAAACAAAATTTAGATTGCAATTCATGTTTAATGTAACCAAAATTGAATAACTTGTGAATTAACGAGTAATTAAAAATTAGGTATATGTATACATAATTTACAGTTTTTATGCTGCGAACAAAATAATATATTACATAAAACTTTATGCCTAAATAAAGCTAATATGGTATATATATTCAATGATTATTTAATATTCTTTATGGCAAAAGAGCTGCTAGAAGGTTGAATTGTCTTATACATTCATTATTGTATATGAAACAAGTTGTTATCCGAGGAGCAAATTGTTTCACAAGTGTTCAACTCACTTTCTACATTTTGTTCTAGCGGCGTGGTGTGCTTCCAGCCCTTCCGAAAGCGTCTGCAACCTTACGGGATCGACGGCAGAGAGACATTTGTCACCACCGAACCATCTCACAAGAACTTTACCATCGCAAATCCCGTTTACTAAATTTTTCGATATAAGCTTTCCGGGCCACGCAGGAAAACCCTTGGCTGGTCCCCAAACTAAATCGCCTTCTTTGAATAGTTTGACCACAGATGTTACATTCTCATCTGGTTCGTCTGGTTTTGAAGGTGTGGTAGACTCTTCAATCGATGTTTCTATATTTTAATTATGGACAAATCTTAAAAATCACCATTTTTAATTCAACTACACTCTCTTATGTTTTTATAAAAGAAAACTGTATATATCAATCAGCGGATAATATTGACTTGATTATTAAAAATTGCATAGAAATATACTTTTTTTAAAGTGAAATGTAATCAAACAGTTTAGTGAGACCCAAATAAGTCAGGATTCCATAAGTTTAAATTTATAAATGGTAGAAATATGGAATATCCATTATAGACAAAATATATACATATTTAAAATTAGTGGAAATGGACGAATTGTAATTGACTTTATATCAAAAATGCAATAATTCGGTTTCAGTAATTTTTTTCACACGGATTTTTTCAATGTCAATCACAAAACTGGTTGATTACTTATTAACAAATTTAAATTTTTCATAAAAAATGTTATCTTTAACAAAAACATTTATTGAATTAAAATGCACTTATATAAAATTAAAAAAATATATATATATTTAGCGGTAATTATTAAAATTTAAAGAAACAACAAATAAATTATCATATTGTAAATTTATAGAAAATGTGTAATTGTATAGTCGGAAAAAGAAATAAAAGCTGGATTGTGTAGTCAACATGCTATGTTTATGAAAAGCCTCCTAATACCACACTCCCATAAAATTAAATCGATGGTGACAGTAATTATTTACATATTTTTTTTAAAAATAAAAAAAAAATATAATACAATGGTGTTTATGAATGTGGGGTGAGATGAACCTTTTTATCACATTAAATGTTTATTGGATGACATTTGCAAAGGTATAAGTTGCCAATTGATTAGTGCTTGCGAATAACTCGATCATATCAAACTTTCACGGATTTTTATTAATATAAGTGTTCATAAGTTTTTATATTTAATGTGGAATAAATTTAGTTTCTCTCTTGAATAATAAATATAAAATAATCCTCATCGTTTCAATTACTTATTAAAATTATGTATAAAAGCATAAAATAAAATATAATCATATTTATAAATTTATTAGAGAGCAAAATGTATCCGTTACGATTCGTTATTTTGAAATGATTTGTCTTAAAGTTTGATTTGATCAGAGGCAAGGCTGTATCTTGTATTAAAATTGTTATCCCTTTTACTTTGAATGTTTTAGTTTCACACAAATCACCACATATAAAAAATTATTAACATTGAATTATTGAAAAATAGAAGTAAAAATAAAATATTGACAAATAAAACAAACGGTTGCAATATTTAATTTTACATATATACATTGAAATAATTGCAACCGAATGTTATTCTATAAACAAATATATACAAAAAAAATGTTAAGCAAATTTAGACACCCATTACCAAATACAAGACACAACAATTCTATTTTAGACAATTTAGAAAATTAAATGAAACAATTATGCCAAAATTATAACACATGGATTTATGCAAAGATGATGATGAGAGATGAAATTTTTAATAATAAATTAGCGGATGATTGTTGAGTAAGTATATAAGTTACATATTGTGAAGATATTAGTAAAGCTCGATTGCAAGGTTTATAAATTTGCATAGTTAAAGACGTTTTTAATAAATTACTATTTATTATTGATCAGCAATTTTGTTTAAAAAAAATTAAATAAATATTTTACGCTTAAATGAAATAATAATTGAAATTTTGCTGATTAATAATAATAAACATTTTATTAATCAGTGTGGCAGAGTATAGAATGCCGCAATGAATAACCATAAATGTAATATATATATTAATTAATTTGTTAGAAGGAACGGCATGTTATAGCATAACACGTCAAAGCACTCTATTAAAGCTTAAAGCTCAACAACGGATGAGTGTTTTAATTAATCAGGATGCCAATTGTTTCGACAATTCCGAAAAGTAAAAAGTTAGTGTATTTTGATTTTATTGATACATATTCAGATTAGATTCAATATATATTAATTAAAAAATATTTAGAATAATCCATTACCAGTCAATATAAAATATATTGTTGTTTATTTATTTATACTTATATTATATTAATCAAAAACTAGTAATGAAATATTAATAATATATACTAATCTTATGAGATATTAATTATATAAATTTATTAAAAAACATACCGTTTGCACTGCTCACGGAAACCCGTTTCATGTAATTTCCACTCGTTATTTCATTCATGTTATTGCAGTTCCTTTGCATATCACCTCCACCCATACTCCTCTCGGAATTATCATTGATGGTTATTTGTTTCCGGAAATTCTGCGTGTCTAATCCTGTATTGTTTACTATACAACTATTTTTAATAGTCATTTTGTCAAAAAACTGTTGATTATTACCGTTCGGGGGCATTACTGAGTTTTGATGGTGATATTTGACAGAATTTATTTTTTGAATGTAATTGCCAGATTCGAATGTCGAATTTTGTAGATTATTTACAGATGAGACGGTAATTGTTGGATTGTAATTAGGGTATGTACCCAATGACTCAATGCTATAGAATGCATTTTGACTAGGATTCGAAAAGTGATGTAAGGCAGCAGCGTTTCCTAAATATGAGATAATTAATTGATAAACAATAATAGAAGAACATACATAAAAACAAATCTACAGTATACTAAATATTAATAAGATAAGGAATGCGGCGGGGCCGTCTCGAGATAGATATAGAGCGCATGTGATAAGGAACTGACAGCCACTACTTACTGTGCCAAGTTCTAGTAATTACACAACTTCGAGATGTGTATGTAAAAAAATTAAAAAAATATATTTATTATATAATTTGAAAATGTGACAATTGAAATTCGTATTTATATTAGGTTGGCCCATATGTCGAGTCAGTGATTTTTAGTGTGTTTGTTTGTGGCTTCATATTTTATTATTTTATTACAAAGAATTACCAAACTGTTTTGGTTCCCTTTCGCACGTACCGAAGTTAAAATTTCAGATATTTTTTAAAGAAACAGATATTTTTAATAAAATATTTCACCTCTTAAGCATGTGTGACAATCCATAGCATATTAGACACGTCAACCTTTTTTACAGCAGAAAAGGATGCAAAACAATTAATGAAAAGATTTGCTAATTATGCGGATTTGATACCATTAACGCTTTAAGTGTATGATTTTTTTCGAATAATTCTTTTAACATAAACTTTTTGTATTTGTCTAAAGAATAAATATTATAAATAGTCATTGGCCTTTATCGTCTGCAATTGTGAAAAAAAAATAAAAACAATATTCACAACTATTGTCACGGACGGGATATTGTTTCTCACTCCCATCCGGTACGATGGGCCAAGTGTGAGTGAAATGTATTAGTGACACGTGCCGACTACTGACTCGGCAGTCTGGGATATAATGAATAACTATTTTTATTCTTAGAATAACACATTTTTTTAAAAAAAATGTCAAAATATTGATGAAGAATTCATCAATATCTTGACCTAAAATGGTTGGGGTCTATTTTCCCTCGTAAATAGACCCCAAGTTTGAATGACGCGGATGTTTTTAAGCCACCGTGACTGATCGGTTAACATTCGCATATGTTTTCGGTGAAAAAAAAAAAGATTTCGACATAAAAAACAAAAAGAAGTCGTCATATTTTGTTTGACGATTAAAAATAATGTATCTTTAACTTTGTGCGAAAAAGTACTAAAGAATAATTTAGTGCTATCTCGGCGGTAAGAGCTATTAATTAGAGTGAAAGTGAATAACCTTGACATATGGGATGTCTGACTTCATCCTTTGAAAGGTTTACTAATCACAGTAACCGATATTGGACAATTTGATAATTGGAGATGAAAAGTAGATATTCTATTTTAAGCGACAAAGGATTGGGGGAATCCTTGTTGATGTTCTCAAATTATTGCCTAACCAAGTCTTACGAATTTCAACGTATAATTTACTATGAGCTTTTAAAATCAAAAGAAACTGTGATGTTAATTGGGTATTGTGAACAAGTCAACATATTGAATAAAGAAATAAAAAGAAAAATCATAAAAAAAATCGAATTGAAAAAGAAGTCAGATTTTTTCATGTTTCATTCGTTCAGTCGAAACTAAATGATTTTAACAAAAATGAATACAAAAAAATGTTTTGAACATATCCAGAATGGAATAAAGACATACAAAACAAAGAAAATTATATTTCAATATCTTAATTGAAGAATTTCTAAAAAAAAATTCTTCATTACACTTATTGTCACTGACACGACATATTGGCCAACCTAATATAAGTATTTCGGATATTATTATTACAACCTAATATAAGTATTTCGGATATGATCCAAAATAACGATCTGTTAAAATTAGATATTAAAAATTTGATAATACCTTGCATATCTAAAGTGATTTCATTTTGATTTCTTTCCCACTGATCTCCATTATCGGGTTCACTACTAGAAACGCAATGCACCATTGGCTAAAAACGATTAACGTTATTAATATTGCTACTTTATATAAATATTTAAGAAAATAATGCGGTAAAACATTCATACTCACCAATGATCCATGTTCGTTTGGTTCTGGACTACCAGTGGTGGTGTCGACTTGATTTCCTTGTGACGAATTAGAATTCCTGCTGCTCAAATTATTATTGGGACTGCTCGAGTTCTCTAAAGCTCCGAGCGGGCTATGAGTGGTGGTGTCCGGAGGACTACTGCCCGATATTTGTTGGTAAATTGCAACTGGTGATTTGTTATCGTTGTTTTGTTGGTTAACAAAGGTTTGAGTAGACACTGAATGCCTTACATTCGGATGAGACGAATTTTGAAATTGTTGAAGTAAATTGTTTTGATTAATATTTGTCAAAATTTGCTGCGGATGATCATTTTTCATATTATTATTTTGCACTTGATTTATTATATGAGGATATTGCACAGCAATCCTTTTTAGCCCGTGTGATTCATTCGCGTTATGGATAGTTATCTGCGGATGTTGCATTTGAGCGTTTTGATTTTGATTTTGAATTTGAACTAAATTATGTCTGGCTTTCATTAACGCGTTTGGTTTTCCACCTTGATTTATGATCATGCCTTGATCAATATTTAAGGCCGGAACGATCGTATTATTCGAGTTTCCCGCTCCACTTTGAAACTGATTATTGGCATGATTATTTGAGACCATAGTTGTTTGCTGCTGTACAATGGTTGTATTTTGTTGTACAAAAGTTGTATTCTGCTGATTTGTTGATGTTGAAATTGCAATTTGGTTCGGAGATAGAGGAACCATCAGTGTTTGTCCCATTTGATTGCATTGTATAAATTCCTGTTGAATATTCGGTCTAACTTGCGACGGACTGGTGTTAAATGTAACCGAATGGTTCGGGCTCATATTAGCGACTAAAGGACTCAACTGTCCGTTGAATGGTGATCCACTCATAACTATTTGACCGCCTGTAGGTGAAAGAAACTGAGCTCCGGGGCTGTGTTGCGATTGAATAATTTTATTATTAGGATTTTGCGTTCTAATCACCATGCCAGTAGTGCCCGTGGTAAGAATTCCTTGATTCTGCACGGGCGTAAGGACATTTTGACCGTTCACATTTTGAATTTGTAATTGCATCGGTATGTTAGCAGTGTCTTGTAGTATTGCAGTGCCGTCTGCTGTCATTACCATACTTCCGAGACCAGGAACAATAAATTGTTGGAATGTTGGGAAATTTTGAACAACTCCCGTTCCGTTCAATAAATTAACGGGCTGTAATAAGTTTATATGTTGTGGTCCTTGCGAATTGGTAATAATTTGTTGAGATCCAAAATTTCCGTTGTTTCCTTGCCCATTCATAACGATATGTGCCGGAGTACCCGGTTTGCCAGGAACGATAGTTAAGGCTTGTAGCATAGGCGTAGTCGACATATTTGAGTTGGACGAAACTTGAAATCCTTGCGGAGAAAATTGTTGGGATTGCTGTTGGGGCGTATTATGTTGCACTAATAAATTACCAGGACTGTGCTGAGCTGCAATATGCAACATTGGAGTTACAGTTTGGTTTTGGACTTTTCTCTTTTTATTCTTTTTCTTTCCAGAATCGGGTGAAAGCATATTTGATCTAGACATTACTCCCAAATTTCTATCGATTTCGTTTGCTTGATCTCCGACAAGTCTTCCTTGCGATATCAAATTCCCAGTCATAAGTTGAGGTATTTGTACATTTTGATTTACCATTTGACCGTCTACAGTCATAACCTGAGGTTGGAGCATGAATGGCGCTGGCATAGTGTTTACCAGCACAGTTGGAGGATTCATCACTTGCTGTACTCCGCCAACAGCAGATATACCTTGAGTAACAGACGCCGTTACTGTCGTAACAAGAGGTGACGAAGATATTGGAGGCAATGGCGGTACGGATTGTCCCTTGGGCGGTGGTGGTGCCATTATAGAGTTTTGATTACCGTTCGATACTAAATATTGACCATTAGCCGGCATTAATATCTGTCCTGGATGAACGTTTGAATTATTTGAAGAATTCTTTCCCTGGAATTGTGACGAATGTGGGGATATGACGGACATGTTTGCACAATTTTGAGATTGTGAAACTTGGATACTGCTGACCACACTTTGCACCATTTCTAGTGGTGATTTTGAGATCAAATTTTGTGGAAAATTTCCAGCAACGTGAACCGGATAATCTGGAGGTACATTGATATTCTCAAATTGAACATTCTTATTGTTTGTCGGCATATTTTGATTGGACATATTTTCTGCGTTTGACAACGGATAGCTGAATGGCAATGTTGATGCTGCAGCATTAATAGAAGTAGTCGCAGTTTGAGCTTTTCCTGCCAAAACTGAAGTTATTGTATTTCTGCTTAGAGTATGTCCGCTTGCCATAGTAGTAACCATGCCATTTGAATGAATAAACATCATTTGTCCTTCGGGATTTGGTGATCCGGAATTAATATTGGCAGGTACGTAAAATCCAGAGATTCCCGACTGTGGTATTCTTCTATGTTGAGAGATTGCAGAATGAGAATGTTCATTTATATTTTCCATTTGTTCATTCATGACATTAGACTGATTTGAATTATTAATAACATTACGCATTAACATTTCATTGCTGATGTTGTTTCGCATGTTGTTAAATGGATTAGAATTATCATTATTCATTTGGCTGCTAATAATCATTTCATGAGATGCCACATTTTGCTGTGGTCCTGGAGAACTATATGAAATATAATTAAGATTATTTTGACTAGGTGAAGGCGTCGCTGGATTACTACTCATACTCTCCCTAGAAGATCCTTGATTGGAATATACTGGACTAGGCATTGTATATGGACAGCTCGATGAAATATGAATACTCCCACTATTTTTGCTCAGTGGTGTATCTGTATTCCGCGAACTATTTGACGGAGTAGGAGAAAGTTCGGGTAAAGCAAATGTCTCCATTGGTGATCCATTGCTAGTACTAACAATGCCTCCTTGTATAGGTCCTCTCATATCGACACTATTCGATCTACTACCCGGCCTGTCCATGTAAGTAGAAGAAGTGACCGGACTCTCGTCTGAGCTTTGATTAGGACTCGGTGTTCCAGGTTGAGTTCCAGCCATTGATTTAGTCGATGTTATACTTTGAATATAATTGTGAACTTTTATTTGGAAATTAGCATTATGTAACTGTTGATCACAAATATTTTGATGATTACATATTGTGTCGTTTGATTTTTGCAAACAACCTTGGCAGTGCAAATTTTGCTGCGTCAATTTTGACGATTTATCTGTATTTACGCTACTATCCGGAATATTGTTTTGCAATGATGAAATAAATACTTTTTCATTTTTCTTGTGGTCAATGTATGAGTTGTATTGATTCTTTTCACTATTGACACGGTTTATGTTGGGAGAACAATATTTTTGATTAGTGTTTGACCCGTTTGCATTGTGAGGATTGTTTTTCATTCCGGAATTGTTTTCCATGCTGTTATTGCATAACATGTTGAATCCTACTTGTCTAGAGATAGTATTATTTAAAAGAGCTGTTTGCTGTGCTAAATACCCGCTTGGATCATCCATAAACGATGGACTAGAATTGTTACTAGAAAATGATTCTTGCAATTGAGGCGATTGATTCAATCTGATATCTTGCGGAGATTTTGTAAATTCTATACTTGACATGTTGTTTTGATTTGAAAAATTTTGCTGAGGTTGATTTATGCGCTGATTTTCCATTAAATTGTAGGGCCTCGATTTCTTCACGAGTTTTGCTGGTTTGGTTTTTTTCCTTTGAATTTCTTCCGGCCAAATAGTTTGGGGAGTATGCTGATGTAAAGGAGGAACTCTCGAGAATACATTTTGAGAATCTTGATTTTGTAATGACATACCTTGATTCTCTAACGAAGGGTTGATATTGCAATTTATATTCGATATCGATGATGGATTTTGATTTTTATCCGTTGTCTCCATTTGATTGTGAGGTGTATTTTTGTTTTGTTGTAACGATTGTTCTTGAATGAAATTATTTGACTGGAATTTATTAATTCTATTGACTTGCCACGGAGGCATCTTCGATTGATTAGACGAATTTATCATAACAGAATTATTCGAGACAACCATTCCGCCCTGGGAGCTCGTATGAGTCTCGGTGTTGATATTACCGAAGGGTACCGATGATCTAATGCCAATATTTGATTGAGGACTTCCACTCGCCATTTGGGCTTTCATTCCTTTCATTGCCAACTCCATTTGTTTCTGATTTTGTTGTATAAATATGTGCTGCTGTTGATTAATTCGTTGAATTACTTCAGGAGTTAATTGTTGCATGTTGGTACTATTTGACATGTTCATATTACATTGGTTTATTTGTAATTGGCTAGTATTAGACTGCGTAGAAGGAGTTGTTAAACTGTTCTGAACAAACTGAACAGTCTGAGGTGAAGGTGCAATATTTTTATCGTTTTGAGAAATCTTACAGTCGGCAGGTTTGATGTTTGGAAATACTTCTGACTTTACACTAGTCAATGGTACAAAATTATTACATTTTATATTACATTTTTCTCCGTTAGAAGAGATGCTCTCCATACTTTGGCTTCTGCAAATATTAGAGGTTTGAATGCCAATAATATGACCATTTGGACCCATTATATGGTTATATTCAGTAGTCTGATTATTTTGTACGTTGGGAGGTGCTTTACGCAACGGAGAATTTTGTTGTCCATTGAATATAATCTGTTGTTGTAATAATTTTTGTTGCGCTTCCAGTGTTCCGTTAATAGTAAGATATTGGGTTCCGTTATTAACTTTTCCATGGAATTCATTTGCATTGCATGCGTTATTTTCAACTTTAATGCATTGATTATTCTGTTGTGGTGCAATTGATATGTTCCCATTTGAAAAATTATTAACCACCTGTCCACTGTTAAATCTAGTTTGAGTTGTAGAAGCTGAGGCTGAAGGATTATGAAGTGGACTGAGATGAGCATTACTCAGAGAATTATCCCATACCTAAAAAATATAAATACAATATTAATATTAAAAAGTATATCGGCGTACAATGAATAATTAAAATACTTAAATACATACCCTATCTTTAATCTGTGATGGTTGGTAATCACGTTGATTTTGTAACTGATATTGTTCAAGTTGCATTTGCGATGCTTGTATTTGATTTTGTTGCATTTGATGTACATTTTCACGCTGTGCCAAAAGTTGTGAAACTGACACACCGGAGTATGGGTTAGCTTTCCTTTTTCTTTTTTTGTTTGCGGGAACATCTGAAACAAAAAAAAATTTTATTTATAATAAATATATAATTTAAATTACACGAATATTCATTTCGAGATATTAATTATGTAAAAAAAAAATATTTTCAAATGAATAAAGAGCAAATGGTCGAAATCTGTGTACAATAAGTTATATACTATTTATTTGTCACTCTCTCTCACTGCAGTGTCAATAACTTGCCTAACCGGTTTATATATCGAATATATTGGAAAGTATAATAGATGTAAGTGTCTTGTCGACCAATAACCAGATGCATCCAATTCTGTATCTTTCATTATGTCTAATTAATTGCTCTGTAATAAAATACTGAGATTGATTTTGTAATCTATTAAGAAAAATATATACATGGATGAATATATCACCGCAATATATTTATTATTTGTAAATAATCATAAATATATATAGTCATAAAATAATAATTACTGTATTCTCACAGTCAAAGAACATTGAATTTTCCAGACTAATAATTCAACTGGAACAACGGATTTCAATTGAAGTCTACTTGATTGTACTGGCGAGAGACCGTCTGGAAATTGCTCTGCAAAGAGCTACATTCCTATCTCACTTCGTTTTATTTTTATTGAAAAAACCACAATTCTTGTTCTCTGTGCGGAAATCCAATGATCTGAACGTGATGATATAAGATTATTTTAAGGATAATAAATTCTAAGATTTGAATCAGAATTATGCGAGATTTTATTGTCGAAGATTTTAAATATTGTGTTGGATCTATTGGATGGATTTAATGGCCACGAATTTATTCAACAATGGTGATATTGAATGAACAAAAAAACTAGCTGATAAAATGAAAATTTCATCTTCCCGGCGATTACGACTGTACGAAAGCAAACATCGAGATTATATAAACGCTGAAATTACACTGCAAGTTTTATATTCTTGGTAAACAACGCATATTTCCCAGTATATGGGTCTATTATTAAAGAAGATAAAAAAATCGGTCCATCACGTTATAAATATCGGTACGTACCGACAAAAAATGATTGCGCAAGAGCAATTTTGACGTTGGGAGGAACAACCGAAACCGATTATGCACTTTGAGGCCAGGAAATTTAGCCTATTTAAAACGGGTTTCGAACCTGAGCGATATCAACCTGAAACGTATAATAAATTATAGATCGTCTCTGAATGGCATGGGGCCACTTGTCCAAGGAGATTTCCGATATGTCGGTTCGATTAAATCAAAACAGGCACAGCGGTGGCAACTTCGGCGAGTGAAACCCTAAAGTAGGATTCTAATTCTGTTTATTCACGGTTTTGATATAGCACGTTCGAAAAAATACGTGGATGAAGAAGCGACTTTATCAAATCCAGATTTACTTTTAGAAGGCCTTCTACTGGCAATACACTAGGAAACATTTCCCAAGAAGAACATGATGTAAAATTTTGACGCGATCTTAACGATCTCATGGCATTTTATCAAGAATCGTATTAGGAAGTAGCGGGAGTGGCATCAAAGCATTTAATAACCGAATACTTATTTAAAAATATTGATACAATTCAAATAGTATTATCGTCCAACCAACCACCAATTTTCTATACAGACAACCCTCCTATATAGCCGATATAGGGATCAAGCTATAGAAACCCGCCCTATTGAAGACTAGGGAAATACACAACTTCTGGTTATTTATTATTATTTATTTACATTGACCTTTATTTCGTGCGGAATTTAATATTTTGTAGAAAACAGCGATCTAGAAGGAAGCACTATAGCAGGGATTGTCGCACATGCCATTCTATCGCAGGAAGCGCTACAGGAGAATTGAGTGTATATAATTTTTGCTTTGGAATTCTCTAAAACAGAGGTTGCCAAAATGATCAATAAATTCTAAATTTTATATATTAGAATAACAAACACTCGTCGTATTAATGAATACCGATAACTGCCTAACTTTCGCGTTTCTGACATATACCTTTGTCAGTCAGAAACCAAGTCAGAATTGGTGTGATTCATCCATGTTGCGCTATTCAAGATCGCAAGACAATATTAACTGTTTAACCGCTATTGTCACGCCGGCGTGACAGCTGCTTATTCACCGGCTACCGAAGCGTGCCGGGTGCTTCATGTAAAAGTTATTTAGATAGGAATGTGTTCATTCAATTCATGAGAACATTTAAAACCCACAAGTTTCGTAAGTAAATGCGAGATGTAGCTATATTTTTACTTTTGCAAATTTATTCGCGTACGGGACATAATTATGTAAATTTCTCTAGCGACTAAAGGGTTAAAACGCTTATTTATTATTACTGTAGGAATGGCAAGTTGTCATAATCATAGTTCAATTGAGATGATTTTAATAATTCTCTCAAAAATTAAATAAATATTTAACAATAAAACCATGTAAATTATTGAATATTTAGCGCAATTAAACGATTTTTCCCCGGAGAACTGATGTAAATTATTGTTAGTTTATTACTTGGTTTCCGTTCTCTGGGATTTGGTGTAAATAATCGTCTGTCCTGATAAACTGGCTTCTCAATTAAGCGGAATCTATACATCGTATTAGAGATATCGTCTGTTGGCGAAATTCTGCTCATTTATGCAAATGATAATGGTTAATGATATATTTTTAGATTTTAATAGATGGACTATTTATACGCAGATCAATGGCCGTAGTCTGTTTTAAAGAGCGTTACAAAAGGAAATAAGATAAAAAGCCGCATACGCAATGCACAAAAGCTGCACACACACTCAAAGGACTATCGTTGCAGCGCAAAACAAAAATTTGAACATGTTTTCAATTAAAAAACGGGCACGAACGGTGGGGTGGGGGCGGAGGTGTCTCTGGCCGCGGAGGAAGCGGAACTGCTAACAGGGGTTGGTGACGAAACAAAGGCGAGTTCCACTCGAAGAGGTAGGCACCAGACTTTTGAATCATCGCTATCGCTGTATTAGCGGCCGGCCGATGTTTTAACGCTCGGCGGACTAAAACAATGGATGCGGAGGGCGACAGAAACCCTTTGTGTGCCGTCGAGCGTAACCCTACCGTCCACGCTCGCGCACACACACACACTCATACACGCGACCGCCACCCCAAAATTACGCAAAACTGCATTTGTCCGACGGAGAATGACACGACAGGATGTAAATACAGCAAAATTTAAAAAAAAACGTATTCGCTGACCGCCAACGAAACCTCTCAAAAACCCGTCCGACCGATCATCGAATAGCTGTCGCCCACATTAAGATTGATGGCATCCATTATTACGTCCTGATTAATTTCATACTGTGGAACTTTTTGACAGAAGACGCCGAAATGCGTGTACGCGATCGTATTTCAAGATACGAGTTTTACCCGCGCCTCGAAAAAAAGAGGCATGACGCATAATTAGATCGGCACGTCACGTCAATTAATTATGGCCACTTAGAATGTTCAAGCTTCTTTCTTTCCTAGAAGTTTAGTTGTCAAGGTGAAAAACGGCGTAATTAAACGCGCCGAACGAGCATTTTTACGGCCGAAACATTTGCCGCCATAGGTATCGGCTCGCGTGCATATTTACAGATTAATCAATTTCACCCCGTGGCGCTATTACCGTGTCTCACCTGTGTCCGGTTTTGCATAATGACAAACATGCGCGCGCACGTCACCTACCCCACGTGGCCACGGACCGGAACGCTAATCGGACGCCCCGGGCCGCCACATTCACAAGTTTATTAATTAATTCGCAATGTGTACTGCGGCCCGAATGAGAGACCGTACTCGTAAATCCTAGAAATAGCAGACGAATATAAATATTAATTGACTTCATTAAGAATTCAATTCATTTGAAGGTTGCACATAACGATGACACCTGTGTGAACGGATGCAAGCAATCAACAGTCGCATGATTTCTTGTTTGATTAGTTTTACGCTTCTATTATACGATCAATAAAACAATGCACGTTAATATCTTTCAAGAAGGTCAATAAGGTCAACGGAAAAATAATTGTTGTCTTTTTTGTTTATTTGCAATTAAAATTGAATGCATAATAAAATGTAATTACATTGTTTATGTCACGATCAAGTACATTTTGTTTAATTTATTTTAATAACATTATATTTTTTTATTAATAATTAATAATTAATGAAGACCAAAGGTAAAAAATGATCATAACAAAATGCCATATTAATATTTCAGCAAATTATGGTTTAAAGTTTGAAGATTTTTTCATTGAAATATACAGTAGCGTTTACACGTGTTTAAGGGGATTGATTAAAAAACGTAATTAGAAGGTAAATGTAGATTCGGGGTTAGAAAAAATATGCTAAAATAAAACGGGATTGTAAAAATTGAACGTAAATAGTGGGAAAATGTGAATTCCGAGCACGTAAAAACGGAGTTTCACTATATTAAAAAAATCTAAAATGAATCCATCGAAGTTTTCCGAAAAATTCTGAGTTGGCACTCTGGAAGTCATAAAAACCTTTGGCAATTGGAACAGCTAAAAATTCAAGATCATTTATATAGACAAATATAACAAATCTTCATGTTGATTATTAGCCAGAAAAAAGGCATGAATGGATAAAAAGATCTCTAAATGGGTTAGAGACGTGAAGAGGTTTGCCTTAGAAAGCAGTGCTGTTATTAGACAATGCGGCTTCTCATACAAATGAAAGCATATTAAAAACAGATGACGGCTTTATGCTTGAACAGTTTTTATCACCTAGTGTCACTTCTTTTATTCAGCCCATTGATCTAGTGATTGTTTCTTTAATGAATAGACATTATCGTACTGGTCTTCTTGAAACGATTTGTAATGAAGATGACGACTTGATTAACCCATCTGTCACGGCGACCCGAAAACAACCGTTCTCAGATAGCCCAAGCATTTCAAGTTAAGGTATTGATGAATTATTCATTCATATCTTAACATTTTTTTAAAATGTATCATTTCTAAGAATATAAATAGTTATTCATATATTTAGTCGATATTTTGGATTTTTTTAAATTATCAATATGACGTGTAAATGACAAGCGCACTCGGCGATGTCTCGCCGCAGACTAAGCTCTTACTGCACGTGTCATTCGTACGTTTTTCGCGGCACGGTTTCACTCGGCACATCGTACCGGATGTGAACGAGAAAAAACATCGCGCTTGTGGCTACAGCAGCAAATATTCTTGTTTCAATTTTTTTTTCGCATTTGTAGACAATAAAGGACAATAATAATTTATTAATATTTATTCTTCAGATTTGTAAGACAACTAAAAAAGTTTGTAACAAGTAGAATTTATATTAAAATGGTTTTTCGAGAAAAATCAAAAACTTGGGGTACTCAATATAAACCCTTCGGTTAAAATAGTAAATGCAAAATAAAGTCAGTAACACTCGTTCGATATTAACAAAGATTTTACCAGATTTTTTTCAAATATTAGAGATAATGGTAAATTGATTGAAAAATTAATTGGTTAGAATACGATTCATGTGTTCATGGTTTTCAACGTATAAATGATGCGGAAATTGTTTTCAATCGGAAAGAGAGATAGAGAATGGAATGCAATTGAAGAAGTAGAAAGTATCAAACGCATTAATCACAACACGGCACTAGATTTTCATACTTAATTGGACCAAACTGATCAAATGGGATTCGAATATAAGTAATATAAGAAAATCGTGATGATTCACACAAGCAAACCAAAATCACAGATTTTCTAGTTTAAAGTTTCTATATTTAAATAAGTATATTTTAGGAATCTATATGTAATTATATTTTAAAACGAACTAAAAATTGTTTCTGGTTTTTCTTTTTTGTGTTTTTGGATTATCCTATCGATCCATATCGACGCTGAAAAGCAATCCTGCTGTATCTCGAATCAATACGATACGATAAATACCACTATCACCTTTTTTCCACTAAACAAAAATATATAAATTATGGTTCTACAGAACTGACTGCAAGAGCAAGACTGTTTTCCAGTGTTTTTATGCAAATGTTGATAGAAGAGAAAACTTGAGAAAAGTTACCCAGTTTCGAAAGACCCTGGAGAATTTAAGCTCAAAAAGGAATAGAGATCTCGATTTTCTTCATATTTTTGATAGCATCAAAAATGTGCAAGGTTGTTTTCTTAATGTTTTCTATATGAGTACCGGTTTCTCTTTGGTATTTTCATTCTGAATATATATGTGTGCACTAATTCTAATGCCATTTAGTGTCCGAATGAGTAAAAAAATCAATGAAACTAAAAATGTGTATGCCAGAAAACAATTTGCTCAATAGTTGCATAACAGATAAGCCATTTGTGAATCAATACGTATACGAAATAATGTAACTATTTGACGTTGTATAGGGCATAATACACTATATTTTTGTCAATACCGTCGTAAATATTTCAGCTGAAAGCTATTGTCGAGAAATCGATAAAATCTACCAAGAACTGCGACATCTGTTACCCACACAGGTCAATCGCAAATGTCCAATCCTGCTTTACGACTCCAAGAGTCGAACGGGAACTATTAACCATTTCCTCACCTTTCCTATCAAATAAAAATTATTAAGACATTTCGATAAAAACGCATCAATTTTAATGGCATATATTTCAATTGATTTATCTAATTAATTATTTATTAAACAAAAAAAGCAATTAATTTCTTCCAAACATAATATTTAATATTATCATATAATTAGTAAGCAGTTTTCGTAATTAATCGTTAACCTGTTAACTCATAAAAATGGAAGCACTTTTCAAAAAAATGCTTGAAATTATACAGGTTTATAAAAAAAAACACGTAGAGAAATATTAAAAACGTGAGCGTTACCACATGTGCTTTACACTGAAACTAAGCACTCAATGTAATGCAGTACAAACGTGCTTCGCTATAATTCGGGGGTGCAAACAATACCAAAGTCTGCACTTAATCTTGAGATGTGACTGCACATATATATGTATTTTTTAGATATGCGGATCAATTAAAAAAATACTTATTCATAAATCATTGTGCTCAAAAACCAATAACCATAACAATACAAATTATAATTATAATCAAAATGCTGATGATAATAAGAAAAACGAATTGTTTCTGAATAAAGCATACATCAAAAAGAACAAAGGGATACGAATAAGAAATATCGATTAAATGCTAGGGCGGTAAAAATAGGTCACCATAAAATACCTCTACCGACATAATTTGAGGAAAATTTTCACCAATCTGATAAATTCAATGAAAATAATCCAATGAAGCACAGAAGACCGATTTTCTCGCTAAATAATATTTTTATATTCGTCAATTTTCAAATATGCTCGGATATAAATGTCACATACTATATACATCGCATTACTGCAAGGGTGTCTGGATTTATTTTAGCCCGAGGGGACGAAGTTGACACGAACTTGATACCGCTGAAGTGATAACACTAGACGTGGCACGATATAAGGGTTGAAAACTTTTAACGGGAATATATACGAGGTGCCCAGCCACCGTCGGTTAAAAAAATAACAACGAGCCGGTGTTCGTCGAGGTCTGATAAGTTTTCCCGCATGTACCTAAATTATAGCATGTTAACATTGAACACTCTCATGTGTTACTATGAAACGAAGAAGCGCAATTCAACATTAAGAACAAGGAAATCGAAAATTCTAAAAAGGCATATTTTATTGACATTATTTGAAATGGAGTTTAACACTTTAACATCTGCTTACGCCACGTTGGCGTCCTGTCTCAGCAAACTGTTATTTACCGCTATCTCCGCATAATTTATATTATGAAACAATAAAAATCTCAAAATATGAACATTTCCGAATTTTTTAGATAAAATATTTTTTTTGAGATTCGGTTCTCAAAAATTTTTACGAACACGTAAGTATCGGGCGTAAGTTTTAAGCGAAAGCGTGGGGTCGGTAAAGTATTAATGTTGAATTTACGGTTTATATAATACGTATATATTTTGGGATATAATAAAAATAAAAATAATTACGGCACTTAGGCGTTTCTATGCATTATTAATGGGATGTATCATCTTCAGGGGTGCATGTATTATTAAAATTTAAAGAATTTCCTACGTGTACAATTACGAATATAACATTTTAATTGTAGCCGAGCCACCGGAAGCAGATCTCACGATTGCGATGCGGAATATATAAAAAAAAGTAGCTTTAAAGCTCTCACTTTGCACGGTGCACGTATTGCCGCAAGTTGACCCCAAATAAAACATTATACGGCTGAATGTTGAACAGGATAATTCAATTTTGTTCAAGCAAAAACAAATTCAACGCATTAGACGAGTTATTTTTTTATTTAAATAATTAGATATATTCGATCAGCCCCTACCCCAATATTCTGACAGCACATATTGAATATTATGCCGACACGCGATTGGTAAATTGACGTAATTGTTGAATTCACGTTTCGTCGGCGGCAGTTGATTGACACGTTAAAAAGGGTTAACGAAAACCGCCTGCAAACTTGCACCCGACATACGGAAACAAACGATTACTATTCTAAACATTTTAAACAGATTACAATATAATTTGAACGAGTTAAGTCATTTATTCATGCGAGCTGTCTGATATTGAGTGATTGAACTTTGAATCGTTTTACGCGGAACGAAACATTCGACCGCGGCGTAATATATTTTCAGGCTAGATAAAAGCTTCCGAAAAAAAAACAAATCGGGGGTCGGTTTGCGGATTCGGGCGATTGCCCACCGGCGCGGCTTTCGTCGAACTCTCTCACTAAAGCTCCACAGATGAAACTTTCCCAATTAAAAAGTTGTCCGGTACTGGAAGCCGGCGATGGACGGGAAACGATTAATTGCAGAATAACACGGGCCCTGGGGAAACCAGAATACGGCAACTAATGGGAACGGAATTGTCTTTGCAAAATTATCAGTCACAATTATAACACATTATACCAAGACTAAAAAATAGTCGAATCATAATCAGATTAAACAAATCGCCCGCTATAATCGACATTGATATTGCAAAATAATTATTAATAAAATATATATATAGCATCATCATTGTTAATTATTCAGGTATCGAAATCACAATCGAAACGAGGCCGACAAGTTTCGGATCACGCACGTTTTGTTCTCGGATTCCATCCGAACGTCGATGTGCTGTATTAATCGCCGCGATAATTTTCGCAACGCAAAATTAGCATTGCAAAAAAGGAAGGTCGTAAATTGAACAAATGCACGCTATAAATGCACATAAAAATGGCATTGTGATGTGCACGTGACTGAAAACAATGCTGTAAAGAGAGCCGCATTTTCCTCTGTGCGACAACGCATAGCGAAATTAAGCGGCTGCACATTTTACGACACTGCAATTTTGCCCGGAGTGTCCCATTAAAATACAGCACGATATGATCAGAGGGAAGAACGTCGGCCTCGCGATGCTTTCGCTCAATAAACTGTGTTTGTCCAAATTGTGTAATTACATACATAAACGAAAAAACGATAAAGAATCATTAAATTAAATATCAAGCCCGTCAATGAAGCGAGAGGAAATAATAGTCCTCGATTAAATTTAATAAAAGTTGAGTTATTAATTTTACCTTTTATAATAAATATTTGAATATATTCTTAAATATGTAGGGTCCAAACCAAATGAATACGTATATATAGCATAATATCAATATCAGATTGGAAAATATTGTCGATATATGTACACATAAAATTCATATATATATATACATACAGTGCACTCTCGATTATCCGGGTTAATGCTGGGGACGATGAACACGGATAGAGAAACACTGATATTGAATCATCAAATTTTTATTTTATTTTCGAATATAATATCATATACACAACACAAATTGTTAACACATTATTTTTATATTCATTATTTATCAAGAAAACACAAACAAATAAGTAAAAATATATTGTTTTATCATATATACGAACTTAAAAATATAAAAAATTATACTTTTATATGTACTCGGATTAAAAAAATCTGTTATTTTCATTTGTTTTTGAGATTTTTTTATCGAGCTTCTTATTTCACTTCGAAATATTCTTAAAGCTATTACATTATTATAGTCAGTTCCCCTTTGTTCGGCGTAACTAGCAATGTTTCAATACAATTCACGTTTCACACTAAATCCACTGGTATCTTCTTCAAGCTTATAGTATTAATGTCATTTTTTCCTCTTTGAGTAACAAGAAACGATATTAGATCGTCCATATCCCGCACGAATCTCATCCTCATCTCATCCATTTAAATCATGATTGAGTCACTCCTCTATGTTTTCCTTATATCCACGTCTTCAAAAAATTTAAATTTTCCAATAACTACTAATATTTCAGATACAAAATTTTCTTCATTCTCTTCCGAATCCATTAAATCTGTTTTTATGTCAGGAAGAATCTTTCTCCATGATCGAACGAGTGTTTACGAGGTTTTACTTTTGACCAAGATTGTGCTATCCCATGTATAGCATCCAATACCGTCATTTTTTTCCAAAAATTAATCAGATTATCATCTTCCTCGACAAGAGTTTTCAGAAGTTTTTGACGATAAAGACGTTTCATTGATGATATAACACCTTGGTCCATGGGTTGAATCAGTGATATAACATTAGGGGGCAAAAATGTTGTAATCATAAGTCTATCGTTTGTCTTCAATATGCTTTCATTCGGATGAGGAGCATTATCTAATAACAAAACTGCTTTCTGTGTCAATCCCTTATTTTTAAAAAATAATCGCACTTCTGGGACCCATTTCTTTTTGAACCAATCTTCGAAAGTTTCGACGAGGCGTTGAAACTTTCTTTAATTCCTAGATTCTCGTGAAATGTTTTTGCTGCTTCGATGCACATTTGTGAATTTGATTGAACCATATTAGCATGGCTGCATCCAAATCTTCGAATGTCGACGTTTTCATACTCTTTCGTTTCGAAGGACCTGCAGAACTATCACTAGCAAACGCCTCTACCTTATTTTTTTGTTTGACTATATCTCGAACAGTTTGAATACCAATTCTATATTCTTCGGAAAGTTTTGACGTGGAAGTTTCTGTTTTATCGTGAGTACAATTTTCTTTCGTTTTTTTGTTAATCGTTCTTTCTCCATTTTTAAACGGTACAGATGTGTACAGCCAAAATATGAATTTTTGAGATTACATATATAACAAGAAAAATAATATCACACAGAAAGAAATTAAAAATAATCAAACATACGTGTGTAATGAAAAAATCTGTTCTCTGTAAAGACACGCACTTCTTCACTGCTAGGAAGCAAAGCAACTGAATAAACAAACTACGAAAGACATTTGGAAAGGGACCGAAGATTTCGTGAACATTAGATTTTTTGGAACAAACGAAGTCCCAAGAGCTCACAAATATGGGAAATAAATATCGAAATTAATGGCAGGGCGACGTTTCTGCGTGTCCCCATGAATTTCTTTTTAAACAACGCGCATATTCAAGATCGCGATTCATTAATGCGTCTATAATCATAATAGAAAAAAAATCAATCAAAATATTAGGCACGGATAATCCGCAAACCGGATAATCCATGCACGGATAATCGAGAGTACACTGTATATGTATGAACGCAGGTCGCTGAGTATGCATTAAACCCCGATTTAACGACCTGAGAGCAGACAGTCTCCAATGGGGTCATTTGATGGAAAAATCACCTAGACGACCTTAGACTACAAAATTTACATTGTATATGCTATTAAATGATATTATGTTGGGAATGGAAAAATTTTCTTTGATTATACTTTTTATAATACAAAGAAAACACAAAAAATACATAATTTACATTGAAAAATATGAGTAAGTTTCATATATTTTTTTAAACTGCATTAATCAGTTATCAAACGTAATTAAGCGATCCGTCAGGATGGCTCGAAAACTACAGAGTCGTCCAAAAGGGGGTATATTTATAATGGAAAACAAACTCAAAGTATTTTAAGTCTTGATATTGATGAATTTTTCGTCAATATTTTGACATTTTTTTTTAAAATGGATTATTCTATAAATAAAAATAGATATTCACGATATGATTCATAATTCGGTCGGTATTTTAGATTTTTTAACTAATCAATATGATGCGTAAATTACACATACACTCGACGAAGTCCCGCCGCAGACTGACGACACGCCGCCGGTGGATTGACCGCCAAATTCTCACGGCACGTGTTACTAGTATAGATTTCACTCGCACTTGGGGGATCGTACCGGATGCGAGCGCGTAAAAGTATCGCGCTCGTGGCTACAGACGCGAATATTGTTGTTTTTATTTTGATTATTTATAATATTTATTCTTTGGACTTTTTTAGACAAATACATAAAAATGCGACATGTAGGATTTATATTAAGAGTTATTGAAGAAAAAACTTGGGTTCCCAAATAGACCCCATCGGCACATCTAGGTTAAAAACACCGTTAATGTTAAATGTATTTAAAAAGAAAAACAAATGCTCTTATGTAAATAAATGATCTGGATTTTTTGTTGCGAATAATCGAATAAACATTGCGGAAATGGTTTGCCAACGAACGAAAAACTAAATACATACAAATTCTTGAGAATACCGAAAATCAAAGTACAAAGCTTGTAACAAAACCGACATTTGACCTGGAATTGTTTCGAAATACCTATATTTTTTAATTAACGCTTTAAAAAATAGTCAATTATGGAGAATTTTTTCGTATACTAGTATCACCATTTGGTAATAATTTCTATTTTGGAACTGGTAGTTTGTGTCTGAAATTTAAAAAATAATAACTGGATGGATAAGCGATGTCACCGTTATTTCTAAAAAAAAAGAAAATCCTCACATTTCTTTATAGGTGAATTTTAACATTAATGTTTGGGAGCCCACGGGCGCAATCCGCCGTGTATGACATACATACTGAAGTTTTGCGCTTCAGGGCGTCTACGCGTATGACTGATTAAATAAAGTATGAATAGGAATTATTTTAAAAATCTTGTTAAAACCGTCATTCGTTCGTTTGATTAAAAAAATAATATTTTATTTAAAATATTTCATAAGAATAAAAGGTAAATCTGTTATTTTCACTAGAAGTGATAGTTGACGTATTAGCCCTACATTACCACCTGCGACTTCTTCCTATAGCGAAAATTGCGTTTCAGAATTGCTTCGATTCCCCTCGCCATCTTTCCTTAAACAAAAAGGTTGAAGAACTCTGGTATAGTCGACTTTATGCACCTCCCCTTTATGTCAAATGTCTGTCAGTTGGAATTCATCGTCCGTATATTCAATTTCCCCTTATTATTACTTTAGTTTTCTTGCCGGTGAGTGCTCGATCCGGGGCGTCTTTCAACCAATGGGGCCTCCATCGGAAAATTGGGTTTTCCTGGAGCTTTTGAATGTATTCTACAGAGAATTCCGTATACCGGTATAAAATAATTCTCTCTGCGATTTGTAATATGTTTTGAATAAATACATAGATACGCTTGTGAGAAAAATATTCAACTTCATAGCCCGAATTACGACAACCGGTCGTAATTCAATGTCCGAATGTATAAATTTAAATGAGGTGCATTTAATTGCGCTGTGCATATCTATTTCTGCGCCATTAAAAGCTAAACGTCCGTGGACTAGTACGCGGGAGCACATCCGGGTATTTCTTTCACGACATTACATATTCCTCTTGCCGGTTGAACCCGGGTCGGTTTTTGTCCCCGGGAGCAAAGGGGAAGGGATTCGCCGGCCGAGTGCATTTCGTGCACAATGAGCCCCGGGCGTTAAAACAAAGACCGTGAAAAATCATAATAGACACATACGCGCAGGCAGGCCGGAATGATTTATCCTCTTTTATACGTCCGTCCATAAATAACGACGTTCCTCTTTTTATATTCCCTTTCTCATAGTAATGATATAAAATTAAGATATACGATATTAAATGATTATATAACTATAACTAATACCAATAAAATAACCGAGTTACGACCTCTCGTGCATGTGTATAAGCGATTTAATTTTATGGCTACTGAGAATTTATGTAAAGAACAAATTTTACGCTGAAAATTCATTAGTAGGGGATTCAGCTGTCGCACTCTTCACTAATGGAATTTAGTTCGCTGTGAATTTTCAATTTTCTTTTGAATTACGTTTATAGCATTGCATGGGGCGTTAGTTTCTATTTGAGTGATATATCGAGGTTTATATTGTCTAGACTTGGAGAGCAGACGTTTCTGAATATGAATTACGAAGCGTTAAACATATCAAAGACCAGTACAATCCCCTCGCCGTTCGAGAGAACAAATGGAAAATACCCAGGTAGAGAAAAAGTTTTCGAAATACAAAGCAAACCGGCACATTGCAAAAATGTGAGAGAAAAAAATAATTTTCACACATTTGCGGTTTTCATTTTCAGACTCGACGGAAACTGCACATTCACACGGACAATGTTGAGGATTTCATGTGTATTCGGAGGATAGAGTTATAAAAAAAAAAAACAAATAAAATTAACGATGATTATATTAATATATACGTTGGACAAAATGAGCAAAACTGGATATATTATTTTTATATTAATTTAAATCGAGGACGTATACTTATGTATGTGAAATCTTTTTAAGCTCGGGGAGGCGAGAACGGTCGTTTGCGCTATTCAACAGACATTCAGCTATAATAACCCTCCAGACGTCGGAAGCAATATCTTGTAAATGTGAAAATTACAAAAAAATTTGCGCAGATTTTTAAATATATATATATTTATTTTTATAAAAAAACAATCTAATCCCCGCGGTGATATAAAATATTCAGTCCGGCAAGAACTCATAAATTGATTGACCCAAATTACGAGAACAAAGGCGGGCACGGACAACCGTTTCGTATTGACGGAGGGGTGTGATAGAAGGGTCCTTATACAGTGAAACTATGTCAGTTATTCACCCCTATGCTGTCCTTCGATATCGTTCGGCAAACACGTGTAAATTTGATTGTGATCAATAATTGACGTGCGAATTTTTTCGGGGCTGTGACACTACGTGTGTGCGGAGTCGGCCGCCAATGACATTGCGCGACCGCCGTGCCCAGAGCAAAACCGACCGATGCAAACACGTAATGTGAAGAGTGGTCGGTGGGCGGAGGAGGTGGCGGGTAACTGTACCGAAGACAAAGGCACAAAGAGACACAAAGCGGGAGCAGACGTGCACCGCCCGGCCCGGGACACACGTATGAATATCGACGGGCATATCTGCGAATCCATTAGACGCGGTCCCGTCTGGGTCTGGGCCGGCTGGCTGGAGGAGGCTGGAGCCGAGCCTGGTCTAGGCGATGCGTCCAGGTCCGAACGAAAATATAATAATAATACCGTAATTGTGCTAAAGATAATAATATATTTAAATAAAGATGCAGCACGATCGATCGTCGATTGCGGTTATGCGCCTATTTGGATCACGAAGAGCAAATTGAATTAAAATTGTAACCCGCAACTTCAATGGACACCTCATTAAATCAAAATAACAACGCCAACATGGCAGGCCAGCATTCAAGAATAACGAGCTTAAAACGTCACGGTAACATTGTTTACTGTGGGCGAGAGGGGGATGGGTGGGTGAGCGTCCCCCAGACCGTTCCTCAACATACACCGCACCGGCACACAAGTGAGATCAATAATCTCACCCCGGGGACGGGGAGGAGCACCTCTTCGCGCCCTACCCCCCCTCGTGCTCTCCGCGGCGCTGCTCCTCCAAGATTCGCTTTTTCGCAAACGTATCTCTATCTAAATATCCCTCGTCCTCCCCCCCATTCTGGACCCGTCCCCTCCCCTCGTAACCCCGTTTCTCGTATAAACCGATTGAACAATACCGGCGGCCCGCCAAAGCATAAGGCGGTCTAAACTGTAAACACGCAAGATCCAAGATCCCCGAACGGGGCAGGGACCTGCTCCTGCCCTTCCCGCCTTTGAAACACTGATCCCCACCTCCCGTCTATTGATATACATTATCTTTTCGCTATATTTGCCTTATAAGAGCGTAGCCGAGCATAATACTTAATAGGTAACCCTATCTCTGTTGCTCGTGCGCGACTCGCGCAGGGGACAGCAACAGACGAATCACGAAAAAAGTGACTTACGGACAGGGACGACAAGGGATCGTTTCCCGCGGCCGTCGATTTTTAAAACTCCGGACCCGATTAAGCACGTGAAGCGGGGGGAGTGTGAGGGTTTGATGCGGCGCATGGAAGGGGTTTAATAAATTTTATAGTCAATTTCGCAGCTAAAACGATATTTCGCGAAGGCAATTTGGGGTTAACTCCGTAGAGCGTCGCAGGAGAATGGCTACGACCGTGGCGCTTATTTCAGCACATTCCGGTTAATTAATAATACAGTGGCGCGGGCCCGTGATTAATTCTCCCCGGTCTTGCAAGCTCAGCACTGCTGCGAGCAAATTCGACAATTAGTCGGGAACAATAGGATCAACCTGATTATGATGCTGGGGGGAAATGATGAATAATTAATCTGCTCGATTTATAAATATGTGACGTTGCAATCGAGTTAATTAATACACCATGGAAATAAACTCCTTACGGGTTGCGCAGTGAAACCCAAAATTAGTTTAATGGCCGTGGGAAATACGAACTTTCGTCTAAAAAGTTGTATTTAAAGGCGATCGCAATATAGAACGGTTATATCGTTTCGGTTTATCGTCTAAGGACACGATGCGGTTAATCGCCATAATGTATGCATCGGTTATATTAAGTAGATATGCACAATGGTAATATTCATAACGAGACGCCGCGTACGAGTGAAATCCCAACGTCACGACCTTTGGCGAGAAGGCGTGATCGGCAATGCGTACTGCAGTACCGCGTCGGCTCAGCCCCATTTGAGGTTGTTTATTGCCGACCTAAAGGTATTTATTTCAATAAAATAATAACAACAGTACTCTGCGAGAATGGATTGCTAGCTCACGAATGCTCTACGATTACGAGTTTGCGCTCGGCGGAAGAGCAATACATATAACGAGAGACGCATCTCGTTTTCACCGCTCGCTCGAACGGGCGGAGAAATTGCACAAAGGAAAAGTTGACAGCGATAAATTATTGTTAAATATATTTACAAATGATATTCGTTCGTATCGGCAAAGGGATATCTTGGTGATAAACTATTTAGTTTTAACACTTTAACGACAATCAGTATTCACCGAGCTTTTTAAAATAAATTGTGACTGGATTATTAATATTTTTGCTATCGTGTTGGTAAATGATGGAATAATACAATGGCGGCCTGTGGTTAAAATATTTGGGGGTGCTGTGAAAAATTAATAAAAGTATATTTCAAGTGAACACGGGGCTAAGCGGCGAATCCCCCCCACCCCGTTGACGCCCCGCATCTATCCAGGATGCTGATAGCACTGACGGGTTCTTGCTATACATCACGCAGCGTAACACTAAATATACATTCAATTTATATTTCCATATAGATAATATACAATCAATAGATACATATATACTAATATGTTTTTATTGAATTTGCTTGGCGGTGCTGCACCTCCGCAGTGTATATAGAGGAGCCGCCCTTGGAAAAATATATACACTCAACTCTTTTAGTACACGATTTTGAAATAACACGATCCACTAAGAAGAACAAATACTATATGTTCATACGAATTATTTATTCTAATACGTTTAAGGACATAATTTTGTCACAATAACAAATGGGTTAAAAATGAAAACAAAATACTGAAATTTATTAACTAACAGCTGCTTTAATTTTCAAGGGGTCGCAATTTGCCAACAGTACGGAACAGCATTTTCTCACTTATGACCACACCTAGAACGAGCTTTAAAATTCTAACGGGAGCTGCAGATTTGTTAGGCTGAATATGAAGAGATGTATAAACAACTTGTAAAACAAAAAAAGAAGTATAACATATATAAACAGATTTCCTAATAATAAGAAATTCAACAATACAGGACAATAATAAAAGACAGAACGCTTAATTAGAGATTCTAACATATTAGATTTGTTGTTAGTACGATGTTTAACAACTATTACAATATATATGTGTTAATAATATTTGTAAAATTTATTTATTCAGTTGCATTATTACCTTTAATGTACTATTTTATACCAAAATATTGTAAATGTTATTTGTTGAAATAACACTGTTTTTTAAATTTAGAGAACCAATCTTTAATTTTTTTAAATTTTAACACCTTTTTACACGATTTTTAGTGGAGCGCATCTTCCGTGTAAAAAAAGAGTTAAGTGTATATCGTACAAGGAAAGATCCACTAGCATGTATTAGAAAAACAAATAAAACGTATCATCGTGATGAGATTGGTTAATATATTCATCTGACCAACTCTAATTTAGTAAATTGCAATAACAACGCCTCTCTAATTTCTGCGACGCAAATGGGGTTTTAACAATAGAATCGTGGTGAATCATAGCGTTCAACGTGGCGTAACAAATCAATTTTACCCGCGAAACCTAAAACCAGTGCAAAAAGCGACAAAAATAATACGTCGTATCGAGGTTACTAGAGTCACAAATCAAAGTCCTTGAGCGGTATCAAAACAACATAAAAAATATTCTTCCGCGTTTCGAACAAACGAAAAAAAACACGGACGGCCAAGGCCGACGAGAAAATATTGCAAGATTAACGCGTGTTCTGGTTTGGAGACGACATCGTCATTATAATCCTTGTTTGGTCCGTAATCGGATGAATATTCTCGTTTTAATTGTTCTCAAATTATATTCAAAAAGAAACAGCGAATAAAAAAAAAGCACACACATGATGTAATACATAATACAAAAGGCCTTTTTGTGCAGCTCACTTATTATACGTCAATCAGATTCAATTAAGTAAGTTTTTGCATTGTTGCGAGGCACTTTGGTTCCGGTGTGAAATTGAATTCATATTCGCGTCTAATATTTTTTTGTTACGTAACGTGGACCGATTGTGTTTTATTCTTGAAAAAAGTTCGGGTCCGAAAAAGTTGGTCTAAATATACTGATTATTCGAAGTTAATTGTTTCCAGAAAAATGAGTCATGAATTAATCAGACAATAAGCCAGGTTGTCAGTGAGCCTTGAACCCCATTCAGAATTTAAGTAGGCGATGAAAAGAGCTGCGCGCCCTTGAAACTTAAAAGAACCCCTTTACACTTGCTCGTTATGTAAATCGAGTTTATCTTCCTTGAAATGTAAAAAAAATATTCAACATTAATTTGATCGAAAAGGCGTAATTCTTATCTCCGCGTAATATGTTTTTCATTTATTTTAGCGTGATAAACGCTTTTAGATCACTGGATGCATGTAACGCCCGAAGCCATTCTCGATTTTGCAGCTTCCTACACATTATATATCAAATCGATCTCAGTATTAAAGCGTGTGGCGAATCGGTTATCTGTGATCAATGTGAAACAGATCGCTGCGGGTATTCTAGAACCTTAAAAACGAGATTACTTACCAATATATAGCACTGCGTGATATATATCAGTGCGTAACCCCAAACATTCGATCAACCGCGAGATGGCCATTATCTCTCGGATAGGTAGATAGATGGATATATTCAATATTGACAGTGTCGATCACTGTCGACGGGGCAGTGACACGCAGGGATGTAATCCGGGAATGTTTACCTCTCCGCGCAGGTTCGTCACCCGGCGTCGATAAATAACCGGGAGAGCAACGCGGAAACCAATCAGACCGTGCACAGTCGGCGTGTAAGCCCTTTATCCTCCTTCGCCGAACATTGATTGCTTTAACAGAAAAGAAAAATGTCGATAGAAAGGCGCTACGTAAACCTCTTTCAAAATGTTTACATTGTGTGTGTATGTGTGTTGCGAGAGAGCCGCACGGAAATCTAATCATATCGCGGAAACGAGTCGGGAACGAAGGCTCGCTGCCTGCCGCCATTACGACTGCCAAATTGAATAACGTTCGGATACAAATCGCGTTTTATTTCCTAATCCAATTAATCTCGACGAAATTGAATTAATCCGGGACGGAATTGTAAAATTTTCCCGGTTTTACAAAATCGGGATGGTAATTTGATAATTTATATTAGAGAAAATTGAGGATTGACCCAAAATAACACATTAGATATCATTGATTATATGTTTTATTGTATATATTGCACTCGGAAGGTTTGTAACGATTATAAATATTTTCACATTAAATGCAGCATCTATGAATACTGGATTGAAATACAGTCGTAGACAACAAAGAGGTGACAATATATGCATTGGCGTACCTTCTCTTTTTCAATGCTAGTTAGGTATATCTGTAATTTTGTTCTATATATCATTCAGGATACAAATAAGCAATTTAACACTTGATTTTCGATCGCATATTTAAATTTAAAATTAAGCATACGAATAAAGTCTCCCATTTAGTTTGGTTCCTGCCGATTAGTACTGATCTCAATCCTATCGAGCACCATTCATTAAAAAAAAGTTAGAAATAATTGACAAAAATAAAAAATTGAAAATTATTGCAGATATTCATTTTATCCGATCCCGAGAGAAAAATAAGTGTAACTAAAAAGAGAGGATTATTCATGTTTACATGTTACAATATAAAAAAAATATAAATCTAAGTTTTTGATAAATCCTACATATCATAAACTGTTTGTATTTGTCTAAAAAAAAGTCTAAAGGATATATATTATAAAATTATCATTGACTTTTATTGTTCGCAATTGCGAAAAAAATAAAAACAATAATATTCACGAATTTAGCGGTTGTTCTACCGGTGGCGTGTTCTCAGTCTGCGACGGGACATCGCCAAATGCGCGTGTCATTTACGCGTCATATTGGTTAGCAGAAAAATATTGACTTAATTATGGAGAATATCATAAATAACTATTTTTATTCTTAGAATAATCATTTTTTTTTTTAAAAAAAGGTCAAGATTTTGATGCAAAAATTTATCGATATCTTGACTTGAAATGCTTGGGGTCTATTTTCGGTTTCGTTATTCTATTATTGAGTTATTCTATCCGCCTAATGTACTTTTGAAATAAGTTATAAAGATAGTATCCAAACAAAATAATAAATAATAGTATTATAGTAACTATTAGTATATAAGTATCACCAAAAAGTATTTTTAGGACTATGACTATAATCAGCATATGAATAATATTTAATTTTAGAAATATTTAGCAATAAATACATCCAATTTTCATTTTAATGTGATTATTTCTTTCAAAAATTTAAGATTAAATTGAACAATTGCCATGGAAAATGCCATCGATTGTTCATTCCTCATTAATTTAGTAGATCTATAAACAGCAGAAGATTAGAAAATTAATTTGGTGTATATAATAAAATACAAGACGATATACGTTTCTAGGAACGATTAAGATTTTACCATAAATAAGTGTCATTTAAATAAAATCAAGAGTGATTGATTCACCGACAGAATATTTAGAAAAAAAATCATTAATTCCTCGTTCATTTTATATAATTTATATATCCCGGTGAAATATGAAAATCTCAGTCGCATTCCGTGAAAATCACGAAATGCGATACCCAGTTTCCCGGATTTAGTGAACGGATCGTGAAGTAATTTCCGCCCTGGGCCTTTGTGCTGTAAATGACGCATATTCACGGGCGAGGGTCACGAGAGGACATAAGTAAATAGGTCAACCAAACAAAAATGTCGAGGCACCCCCCTTCGCAGTACAGGAGGCCCCTAATCTACCCCCCTCGGGTTGGGGAGTGGGGGTAGAAGCGGAAGCTGTTTTATTGTGATCGTATTATGCGCGAAAGACATTACGAAAGGTCACTGGGGAACAAGAGTTCGCGTTCTTAAAGAATAAAAAAGAAATAAGCGTTGTGCGTATATTTCGCATAATTCATTATTCGTAATTGGTCGCAATATAATAGCCCTACTTAACCTTTCGAGAACACCGGACATATTCATGCACGTGTACATAATGTCAACGAATGACATTCCTCTAGGAATTTCAACGGCGTCATCTAGGATTAAACGATAGGTGACTCACCTTTATGCTGTTTGTCATCTTGCGTTATGATTTGAGAGCCGGAAATTGATGAAAGATTACTTGAAGCCGCTAATAATTTTCTCTTATAACTACAGGATTTGTTAATATCACTTCGGCTTAAATCGGCTCTCATATCATAAGGTTTTCCGACGACCTGAAAAAAAAAACAATCATTAGAACACATCACAAAAGGTGGATATCATCAATAAATTGGATAAAATTAATATATCAAATCATAATTTATTTGAAATGATCGAAGGCGATGTTGCAAGTTTTATATATGTACATATAATTCGTGGTTATGTACTTTGAGTTTCAAAAACGGGTTTGCGTTATAACTACATCAATACCCAATTACAACGCAGTGTTAAGATACATGTAATTTACAGATGAAATTAAAACTTTCTCACATTCTACGTATCAAAAAATATGTCAAATGATATTTAATCAGCAGGAATTATAATTGATTATTGTTTTATTTATTTTTATCATACACAACGAACACACAGCTTGTTGTTTGTTATAAATTCAGAAATTATAAGGAAAATAAAAAAAACACATATCGGATATCATGTACGTAGACTGCGAAATCAATTTTGCATATTACATTATGCACGTTGTTTGCATACAGGACTGCACCGATCGCCTGTCAGTCTGCCTGCGATTAACAAAAAAAATCAAGCTTGACGAGCGTAAAAATAACCTATTATTCTTTACAAATAACAAAAAACGACATAACGAGCAGTTCTTTCTATACACGATAAATACAAAATTGTTAAGGATAAAATGGATGGTGATGATGAATTGTTTCGTGCAACAAATTGAAAGAATGCAATTGACCTCGAAATACGATACACATGTTCATTCAGTGGTTTCGCTAATTGTATTGACACAAGATAATGATATATCTTTATATAAATAGTTAGTAATGGTTATTCGGCATGTGGTTCCGGATATAATAAAATTGTATAAAAAGCCCTACAAAAATTAATATTAGTTATGGCCAATGTTTTATATCGTGATATTCCCTACATTTTTCCGATAACTTGAAATCAATAATACAGTCAACCCTCTTATAGCGCGGAGATAGGGACCACACTATAAAAACCCGCTATAAGGCACCCATACAAAATTTGGGGTTAGTTTTTTTAATTGTGTCCTGTAAATTGAACGAAATCAATACATCAAATATTTTAAATGACCCAATTCTATCTTTACCTATTCACACGTTTGTTTTATTATATTTTGTTGTCAACATTTGTTTATTTCGTGCGGAAATGTATTACATTATAATAACAATAAAACGGCGATTTAGAATAAAGCACTATTGGAGGGACTGCCGCACACTTTACATAATTTTACTCTACTATTTGAGCTGATGAAAATTTTATGTTCACAATATATCTTCCGGATATAGTGTAAAAGAAGAAGACGGTCGCTTTTAAAATTATATTGATATTTCATCCCAGATCGGATGAAGCTAGAAGATATTATTTACAAATTTTAAGTCAGTTGATACTCTTCATTATTATACATAGTGAAAACCTTTAAATGTCTAATTAGATTAACATACACTGCAATATTTACTAATGTTTCTGTTTTTAAAGAACTAAACATTCTGAAGAATGAATTCTTCGATACTTTGGGTATCGTAATGGAAGAAATCCTATTTCAGAGAAGTTCGAAGTGCATTCGAAACCAATTCATCAAATTCAAATTCAAGACCTGTCAGAGTCGGAAATATAGAATGAAGACCTGAGGAAGATAGTCAAAGATCAAAGGTGGTAATTTTAATCCAATGTTATGCCATGACTATAAAAAGTATATTTATATAATAATTTGCATTGTGTTACTTTTGAGGATAATTTAATTAAAGATTTTTTTTCTTATAAAGATTCTCTCAATGGCACATTAGTGTTATGGCATACAAGTTGAAAATCATTGGTCTATGAATCGTGGTCCTTAAACATTAGGACACCGACTGAAATAATAATAAAGAAGACACGTCTCACAAAATAAAAGCTAAACAATGACATATTGGTCGTGATATTGGTGAGAACTGCTAATAATATTTGGTGCTATAATGAAGGTTTCGGGAAATTCCAGATCTGTGGAGCAGTGTTTTGGGTGTAAATCCTAATAATACTCGAAAGGACACAGAAAAACACCATCCTCTAAAATTAAAAAAAGGCTGAATCGGCAATTTAATTAATAAAATATGCGTTAAAATTACCCATAAATGTTCGTTGCTTAATTAATTATTATTTTTTTTACTCTATAATTTGTGATTTTCCGTGTTCTACGTTTTATTTATCGTTAATTCGAATAATGCGATGGTTATTCATTTCCATTAAAGGTTATGGTAATGTTTGCATCGTCAGCGAGATGAATAAGAATGAAGCGCAGCGCCCGGGGGAATCTAAGGGTTAAATGAATTAATCTGACGTATGTATAAAATTAATTACACGGTATTACAAACATCACGCGAAATGTTAGCTTAATACCTGTAATAATCGTTAAGAATGTGTGCTACAAACACGAAAATTACAAACAATGCTGTCGTTAAAATTAGCGCGTCGGTTGAATATAATCTCGCTGATGGTGAATAAATTATAGACGTAATAAAAAAAGTGTATCCATCCGTGGAAAATTAGAAAAAAATGAATTTTCCGCGAGCGTTTCAATTTAACTGATTTAAAATAAATATGATGTAAACCTTTGTTTTTAATTACGCCGATTCGGGATCGATATGTCAGCATTCACCGAGTTCAGGGGGGCACGGCATAACAACTGCGATGGAATCTCTTTGACGATTGTTACGCCGAGATCTTGTGACCTCATCTATCAACCGACCCCACGAATCCGAGCGGAAACGTTTCACGCTTTCGAAGAGGTTAAATATTACCGTTCGAGAACTGTTTCCAACAAAACGAGGAAAGGTTACAGATTTCATCTAACCCACGATTCAATTCTCTTGTCGTTGTAATAATAATCAACACGTTTCGAGTCCCATGGAATACGAAACGATGATTTGACATTTTTCATATCAAATTTGATTTGATAAATATGAAATTAATTATTGGAACGCCCGAGGTGATTTAAAGTTATGCTGAAAAAACAGAGGGGAATATTTCCGCGAAATAGGGCGAGGACGCCCCATTACAATTTCTAAGAACCGTCCTTGTTCTACTTATTAACCCAGTTCGTTAATAAATCACGATTACATATATACTAGGCGAACAGCAACGAATGGATATCATCGTGTGAGATTAAATATTTCTTCATTATTTTAACAATTAACTGTTTAATAACAATTCAATGATACAATGATTCTCGAATGGTGGCTTACGACGGCCTCGACTTTGACTTTGACGGGACTACTTCGTGACTCGAATGGGGCCTCATTGGGCGTCGATAGCAATAGCTCAGAAAATAATTCCGAAATTTTGTGTTATAATAAATATCAATCTATACAAATTCAGGCATAATAATTCAACACAATATGGACATGTGCGCTAAATTAAATATGCAAATTTGAAATACACTTGTAGTCAAGACAAGGTCTCATGTCAATATTTGCGGGTCAATTTAACAAAAATTAGTAGCTAATTTTCAGAATGTATACAATAATAGTATACAACACTAATATGTATATTAATTAAAAATACTATTTTTGTACAAAATATTGTAAGTTGAGCCAAATACTTACATAGATGTGTATATTTCTAGTACTAGAAATACTTTGTGTGAATCTGGTAAGAATAAGAGGGACATGTAAAATGTAAATTTTCTATATTTTCTTCACTGTGAGGGTGGGTCAAAGGTGCCATGCTATTTTACGAGGGAATATAACTTTCCATCGGGATTTAATTTAATAGAATTCGTACGCAATATATCAGAGACTGAAAGAAAACTTCACTCTGATAAAATATAAAATTTTAAACATATTTCTATCCATATCAATACATCGTATAGAATAAATATATCAACGTTTTGATTTAAAAATATTAATTTTCAAATCGATTAAGTCATGTTAATCGCGTTCCACTTTCTTGCATTTGATTTAGATTCTTGCACAGGATTTAGAATCGGCATCGGTGCCTTTCTATTAAATAAATTATTATTTGATGGTCGTGAGACAAGAACATTTTAGAAAGGTGCGCCTTGTTTACGATACTCCATGTTCAAATTATGTTCCATTATATGGGCGCCTTATGACACCTCGAATTCCCTCAGATTAGAGAAAATCCAGAAGAAATTTCTAAAATATCTTTACATGCGGGAGTTTGGGTTCTATCTCAGTATTTACCCCAGCGCATGTGTACAGGGCTGTCTGGGGTATGTGTCTCTCGAGAAAAGAAGGTCGATGATCTACTTGGCAAAGCACTTCTTCAAGCTGTACACAAATCTCGGTTGGTTGGTTGGTTGGTTGGCGCGGTACACAAATCTCTTGTACTAGGCGAGTCGCCCTTATGGGCAACACCTCACTACCATCGAGCTCACTCACGTGTGCTTTTTCTTCCGCCAAATGTGAGGACAGGTACTCTCGGAAATTCTCTGTTTATCCACATTTATCTATACCAGGGGTGAGTAACCCGCGGCCGCGGGCCGTATGCGGCCCGCCACGCTTTCTCGTGCGGCCCGCCAATGATTTTACATTTTGACTTTTAAAATGACAATTTAAAGAATTTTTAAATGAGTTGAGAAGTGAATATGGTGATGTAATTTACAACACAGAAATTCGTTGGTTGAATAGAGGTGCTATGCTTAAAAGGGTATATGATTTTAAAAAATTATATTCAATTGTTTGTGGAAATGAAAGAATATCCATTTCCCCATTTCGAAGATAATGAATGGATGTGTAATTTTTCCTTTCTCGTCGATATTACTCAGCATTCGAATGCCTTTAACGTGAAACTTCAGGATAAAAGCCAGTTTATTTACAACATGTTTGATAACATTAATGCTTTTGAAAGAAAACTAAAAATTTAGGACAACAATCTATTGTTAAACAACACGTCACATTTTGCACATTTAAGACAAGAAACTCCTTCAGAAACCCGAAAATATGACCAGCATTTACAAAAATTAATAACGGCATTTGAGTCATATTTAGATCAGAAAAAACCGCTCTTAGTTTTTTAATTTTTACTTCACCATTTAATACAGAAGTGGAAACAGTTCCAGATGAGTTATAAATGGAATTAATGGATTTAGAAAACGACACGGATTTAAGAAATAAATTTAAAAATGTTGACATAATTTTGATAGAAATATGAATTTAGAAAAATTCTCACGATTGGGCGCTCATACAAAGCAAATACAGTCAACCCTCCTATAACGTTTCCTGTAAATCGCTGTTTTCTACAAAATTCTAATATTTTTAAGATTAATTTAGATATTTAGTAAATCTATAATACATTCCCGAGTGAAATAAAGGGCAATGCTCTTTTGTTGACAAAGAATATTGTAAAAAGCAGCGATTTAGAGGAAACGCTATAGTAGGGCTTACTGTAATAACACTTTTTGGAAGTACTTATGTTTGCGAACGATTATTTTCTGCAATGAAAATAATTAAAAGCGATCACCGATCTAGATTAAATGATGTATGTGATGTATGATGTATGCAACTCGTACGTAGAAGGCTTCGTACGAGTTGCTGTGTCGTCTATATCTGCTAATATAAACCAATTTAAGGCAAAAAAAAGCCAAATTTCTCATTTAATATTTTTTTCATATATCTTTCGCTGTGTTTTTATTAATAGTATTTCTATTAAATAGTGTTTTATTTCTGTAATTTTATATACTTGGTTTATTTTGTTATAAAGAGATAATTTGAGTTCTTTATTCAATTTTTGTATTATTATAAATTTCTAACGTGCAGCCCGCACAACATTTTTAGATTTGTAAATGGGCCGTTGTCAAAAAAGGTTGCTCACCCCTGATCTATACGTTATTTTCTCTTAATTGCTTTTTTCTTGTTATTTTACATTTACATTTTTACATATTTCTACTCTTAATTTAAATTTGATTTTATATGTTTAAATTAAATGTTTTATTATTTTACTATTATGTTTTTATGCGTGATTAGCGACTTGGGTTAATCTGTAATGTCAATCACGCATTGCTTTTATGAAAAATAAATAAATTGATTTCAAAAATTTAAGTAAATAAATATGAATAAATATACAATTAGGATGTGTTTTATAATTATATAAAATGAAGATATTTGCAGTGGCAATGATGCAACACAGTTCAAGTAGTATATGCGTTATGGACACACGAGGTTGTAGGTTCCATTCAACGACCCAAGAATGCGGTCCAGGACAAGTCGAAGCACCAGCAGATGTACTCGGGAGCGCTTAGTCCCTTCCCGCCCAAGATGCATTGATTGCTCATTACGATATTTTTATTACACGCAGACACAAAAGACCCTTAAATTTGAATAGATGCAACCGATTAGTTACTAAAGCTACGGTACGGAAAAATATTTATGGGAACTGATTTAATTTTAATAAATTGCATATAATTAAAATATATCAAATAAACTAATCATAAAAAGAATTTGATCAGATCGGATGAAGATATTTTTGAGATTCCAAAAAACTGCTGGGTAGGGGTTAAAAATCGATACAATCACCATCCCACATTTAATTATAGTATCGGTGACAGGTGTCACTGAAAGCGAGCGACGAGGAGCGTTGTGGCGTGTCAATGGAACGAGGTCAACTAATAACATTTTAATTGGAATTCGCAACACTCGATCCCAGAAAATGGATACATATAATTTGCACAAGTATAACGAGGGATTATCAAAATTATATAAAACTTTGCGGTTTCAATAAATTTCTTACAATTGCAAAGAAAGATATGTTGAAACATGGATCGGGCGAATGTTAATGTCAAAATTTTAATGGAGGGTTGACGTGATAAATCGCGGCATGAAAGGGGAAGATAAAACGGGAAACACGAGAAGACAGGCGTTGTCATTCAAGGGACCGATTACATAAAACTCTGAATCAAATAAACAGAAAGCGAGCGAAAAGTACTAACGCGATTTATATTTATATAAAGATTTCAACAGATTGTATAATATCGAGCATCTGTTTAATAGTGAAAGGTAATTAAAAATAATGATCTAAATTAATCTTAAACCTCGAGAGAGAGAGAGAACATTTCTTATTTGTCGTAAAAAATATCGTTTTCAATTATCCAAAGCGTTTGGCTGGCTGCGAAAGACTTTTTTTCAATAAACAATAACTCACAGCAATTGCACATCCAGCTTCTGCTAGTAACATAATGGTGTTTGCGGAAAACCATTAAAATTTTCAATTTACTCAAACGAGGAAAATTACATTATTTTTTATACGCAAACATCATAAATAAAGCGGAAGCGTGATTGTAAAAGGAAAAAAAAATAATACGAGCAACAAGAATGTGAAAAGGAAAACAATTTGACTGTTCAATAGAAAATTTGTATAATAATAAATCGACATATTAAATAGCTATCAACATTACGACGTGCACACGGAGCAGTGTGCAATTTAAATCGCCGACTCACGTCTCCAACACAGGTATAACGAGTTGAAGATATGTAGAATTGTGATCATATCATTAATCATCAACGTTTGTGAAATTATATATCAAATTAATATAATTACTTCAAGAAATGTATTTTCATGTCGATTATTAAATAGACGACTGATTAAGTTGTAATAATACGATATAGTTTTTCCAACAATTTGTGATCATATCACAAATAGTGTTATATATTAATTGATAACAATCGATGGTTGTTGGAATGGATTTGATTTTTCACCCGTACAACTCATGATACAATCATGTTGGTATCATTTGTAGTTAGGATGACGTGTATATCCCGACTTATCATAAATAACCATTTTCAAACAATGACCGTCGAGAAGTCGGAGTGAGCTCGTCACAATGCAGTTGTGAATACAGTCGCTGACAATAAAATTGCACTGAAAGTCAACTCGCAAGAGCGCGTCAATTCATTTCAAAGACGTGAAGTGAATACTATCGGTTGTGTATTCCCATGGAAGCACAAAACTGATGGAAATATATCGGATGGCTTCTAAAAATATCTCTGACAGTGTAAGAGGGATGCTGCTTTTAAAAGTGTAGTGTTGAACGTGCTCTTAGTGGCATTAAACTTTTAACAATTTATACAAAAATAAAATCGTGCACATATCCTTTGTATTATATAAAATTATGCGTTTTTTTATATTTAATATATCAAAGAGAATTTATATGAAACATAAATTCTTATAAACATTCGGTGAAAATATAAAGTTTCCGAATTTTTGATGAGACTGCCGTTGACGTGGGCTTGCCGCATCCGACCCACATTCGGGCTAATAATAGGAATGGCCGATAGAAATCAATAAAAAGGCTAAACAATAAAGGAATTGGACAGGTGTCGTCGAATATTTATTATAGCAAAGGAAAAATGCTTAATTTGCATGACCGTTTAATTTGCCATTTGATTTTTGCAGTTTTACCTATGCATAACTGAATAAGTAGTCGACTCAATTTACATATTACTACAAAATTTCAAGGATGAACAAATTTAAAAATTGTGTAAAAATATAGTGGTAATTAGCACTGTATTTTTTTCATTTTGGTAAATATAACGCTCAAGTAGTGGGATGTTGGCAATGCAATTAGCTATCGCATAATGTAAACATTGCACATCGAATCCAAACAACTAATAGCCACTAATGCCACATAATTGAATGAATAAATTAGCACACAACACTAACTGCAGTTTCGACCCATCGAGCGTTATTACGAAGCGAAGGTAAACGGAGGAATCGACCCGACCACCATATTATAATTTAAATAATATAATGCAAAGTATAATAATTTACTGGTGTGGGTTCGTGATAATTTTAAAATTCTCATCGTCGTAAAATTTCGTAAGAAAATTAACACAAATACAGTTAGTTGATTCCGCTCAATCTGGACGCCGGTCTATGGGATAGATCTTGAATTCTACTACCAAAAACGCTTTTTACGAGAATTCCATTACATTAAAAAAGGCAAATGATAGATATAAAATTGAAGTTTAATATGTCACTGTTTTTTTTTTTTAATATTAGTTTACTGTATTTGGTAATATAAGACAATTGAAATATTATCGAAGTATCAAATTGAAAGAGTATATCTTCACAATTTTTAATTGCCTATTAATATTATATATACCATATTAAAGCGTATATCATCTATTTTCAAAAATATCGCAATTAAGTGTCATAATTTACAATTTTTTATAATTGTTATTTTGAAATATTATTTAAAAATATATTTTTAAATTTTATTATTTGATAT